>CAWUFW010024655.1:0-56893 GCA_963921515.1 Calotriton arnoldi | reverse complement strand
ATGTATGGCCTTGGCTTTATATATTCAGTACTTTATCAAATGGAAAAAGAGATTTTAATGGGCTTTTTTCTGTTAATTAATTACACTTTGCTGATAAATTGCTGTGTAGTCATGTTTTTACTGAGCAAATTAATTTTGCGATGGACCCCAATTTTGAACTTTATGATTGATTACTACATGGTATCTATGACTTTTCAAATATGTTTTTCTATATTATTTTTTTATGCTTGTTTGTGTCTTTTATGGTCACATCTAACTGAATAAAGATTGTTTGAAATAGCAGTAGCCTCCAATGCAGCCCGTTGAGTCCTCAAGCCTTGAATAAGGAGAGAAAATTGCTCCCAGAGAAGAGAAAATGGACTGGGCATGGGGAGGTGTTTTTGTTTCTCTGGCAGGATGACCATTTTGGCAGTGCCCAGGAACTTGATTAACTTCAAAAGGGTCTCCTCTGTCACAGACAGATGCCAGCTAACACATGCACAGGCCCCTTCTTTGCTACCTCAGTCAGGCAGGCACCAATCCTATTGTGGATGGACCTGCCAACAGAAATGGCTTGAAGTGACTACAAAGAAGGGGTTGCTCATTTCTCTGGCCACACCTCTGGGGTTGTCTCACAGGCTCTGCATAGGGGGAGAAGGATTTCACCATTTTGGATTTAGGTAGAGATTGGCAGTTAAGGATTTTTGCATAAATGCACAAAGGAAATGCTGCAAAAGGAATGTTGGGTAACTCCTAGGAACACCCATCCACAATCTGATGCCAGGCATAAATGTGGCATTTCCTGGCACCCGCCTCAGTACGCTATGGCCCTGCTAAAGAACAGAAGCACTGCACCTGCTGTTTGAGATCTGTGAAGAGACCTGAAGGGCTAATCTATGCTTCAAGAGAACTTTTCCCTGAAGAGCCCAGCTGACCAGTACCACCTGACATGGACCCTGTTTTTGGCCTCTGCTTGAGTGGGTCTGACCTCCAAGTACTGCCCCTGAGGTGCTGGTACCTTTGGCTTTGTCAAAGTGTACTCCTAACAACCATGAGGGACAAAACTGCTGTGCCCGTACAACCAAGGTGCATTGCCGCTGGGCTGAAGATTCTAGTTTCCTCTGCTTGGAGATTCTTCTCAGCAACAAATCTTATTCAGCAGGACCTCACTGAGAAACTATCAGCATTGTGGAACCTTGTTTGACTTCAATCTGCAGCCTTGCTTGCTGAAAGAATCCAAGCTCTAAAAAAGAGACGTAAGGCTTATATCTTGGTGGTATAGATACTCCATCACAACAGTGACATAGAGAATCCATACCGCCAAGATAATGGTCCGCCTGCTCGATTTGGATGCGGACGGACCATAGGTTTAATCACAGTGGAGACTACTCCGTCTCTGCCGTGATTAAACCCCTTCTAACAGCCTTATGGATTAAGGGTGTTTAGAGGCAGACCTGTAATTCTACCCACCTAAATTAGATGGGCGGATTTACAGGTAATTTTTCACTGCTTTTCACAACCAGTAAAAAAACTGGCAGGAAGGGGTAGGGAAAATTACTAAATTATTTCCTCACCATGGGACAGGTTCAAAAAGAAAATGCAGTCTGTGAAATACATTGACAGGAACCGTTGTGATAGTGATTCCTGGCACTGCTTTATAAATGACTGCAAAGCTTGATGGTCATTTATAAATCTGGCGGGAAGCCCATCCACCAGCGCAATGTCACCCTGATGGAAAAACAGACTGTGTGCCATGGTTTAAATTGGCCTCTATTCCTTAAGGTAGAAATATTAACCAGGAGAAGGCCCTAAAAGTATCTGACTACTGTGACAAATTGCCTAGGCTTGAAATTTAAATTTCTCCAACTCAGGGCTTTTCCCATCAAAACCAATGGGTTCATCAGGTCCTCGTTCAATGCATTCCAGCATTGTCAAGCTTCCTTTAGATCCAGCATGCTGCCTTGCCCCACTGAAGGATTTTGACGTTGAAGAAAAAGATTAAGGGCCATATGTACTAAGCAATGCTTGCAAAATACTGGTCACAATTTACGAAAAATATTTTTGTGACTGATGTGATGTTTTGTGAACTGAGTTAGGTACTAACAGGCTGGTTCTCAAAAAAATGAATCATAGTGGGTCACAATTCAACCAACCTCATGTATATTAATGAGATAAATTGCAAATAGTGACCCATTATGATTCACTGCCAATACGTGAAAACTATAGTCTTTAGAGAACTTATTGAAGACAGAAATCCATCCATTTCTATAGGTGAATGGGAGAATTGCCAAGAAAACAATTATGTTAGCACACATTTCACAGTCCCTCAGAATATTTAATTTTCCTTCGATTTCTCTCGCATATGAGGATATATGTGGGAGAGATGTGTGTTTTTTGGGTCTCCTAAGTGTCAAAGACCATTATCGCCCCATTGGTCTATCCGAGCAATCATGCTGAAAAAGCAGTTTTTGTGTTTCAGAATGCATTTCTCATAAACCATAGCAAGCAAGGTGTCCCTCATAAATGTAAAAATGTTCTAACAATGCCTCCATATACAAAACTGATAAAGTAACAGGTGTGACCTGACAGCTCTTGACGAGGGATCTCATAATAGCTGGCCTATGGGCAGCAGTACCTGCACACATCTTTTTGCATGATTGTCCCTCAAATGTTTTAACTGATGCTACTGGTTTTTTGACTCTGAACTGCACTGGGTACTGCTGATCAGGTCTCAGTGAATGTGCTCTTACCCCCTAAAATGATATATTCAAATGGCAAGTACCTGATTGGCATAATTAATTTAATTTGCTGTCCCTATTATATGGTACTCTGGGTAACCAAGGCTAATAAGTTAAATGTCACCAGTGGACAGCAGCCCCTATTGTGCCACCACTGCAGTGGCAAAGTAAAAACGTGTTTGTAAGGGCTGCCATTGCAGCTTAGTCTGGCAGCTGTTAAACTACCAACTCGACATTGCAAAAGAACCTGTGAGAAATCGGGTGTTGGTTGAGTGGGGGTTAACCCTGCTCAAGCAACAGCTACAATCTCTGTCAGGATGAACCACAAAAGTCACTGAATTAACCTGTGCTCAACCTTCTGGTAGCTTGGCACAAATGCAGTCAGGCTTAACTTAGATGCAATGTGTCAAGTATTAATGCAGCATACAAACAGTAAAAAAGTGAAAGCACAACACAAGAAAAATCCCACACCAATTTAGAAAAATATAGTAAATTTCAATTATTTGATACCAAAATGACAAAAATCTATTCAGTAGAACCGGAATTATGAATTTTCAAAGTTTAGAGTAAAAACCAGTGCCTAAAAGATCAAAGCACTAACTGCGGACATCTAGTTGCGTGAGACGGGGTCAAGGTTGAAAAATATGGCCGACTGCGATGGAGCTCGTGTCGGATACAAGAAGTAGATTGGGCCCAGTGGGTTCTTATCTTCGGACTTAGAAGAAATGTTGTGGAAAAATGTCTGAAAAGGTAAAGTTATTAGTGAGGCAATGCTGCAGGCAGTGTTCGAGGAGGAGGCGTCATCGCCAGGGAATCTCTGGACGAAGTTGCAGTGAAGACTTCCGCATTTGGCCTCCTTTTCCGAAGTTGAAAACTTCCAGTGGGATGAAGCTGCAATCTGTAGCCGACGAGGGCTCCACAAGGCTGAATACTCCTTCTGCAAAGGGCCACTAAACATGCTTTGCTGCTGTGGAGAAGAATGTAGTGGGAGACGCCGCAAAGTCAAACCAACCGGCGATGCGCCTTGAGCAGATCGATATGGCAGTAGATTCTGGTTTCGTCTTGATTATCAGATAACATTAAGCCAAAATATTTTCAAGTCCCAAGTTTTGAATTTTGGCTATCTGGGCACCTTTAGCACCACTTTCAAGAGTCCAGAACTAGAGAGGCACCACTTGGAGGGTTAGGGCTTACTGATGCTGGGTCCAGGTGGGGGTTCAAGATGATTGAAGCCTTCTCTGTCCATGAGCCTCTGATCAGTAGGCAAGCCAACTATCCCTTGAAGTCCCTCTGGTGGTTTTGGGTTGAAGCAGTGGAGCATTGCTCACGCATCAGGGCAGGAATATGAGGGCTCAAGGCAGGCTTCAGGCAGCTGAGCAGTCCTTTCAGGTGCAGCCAAGCAGTCCACAGTGCCAGGCGGACCTCTAACACCCCTCTTGCAGTTCCAGATAGTGAACTAAAGAGTGGGTTTGAGGGTCCAATTTTTATATCTGGGACCTTCTTTAAGTAGGGAGATGTTTCTAGAGTTTCTTATTGAAGTGCTTAGAACTTCCTGCCTCCCCTACCATGGCTCCAGCCTGCCTGCAGGCACAATGCACTAGTGTGAAGACCTTTGTGTGCAGGCAGGGCACAGCCTATTAGTTTGCAAGTGGGGCTGTACCCAACTCCACCCCCCATCCTGACAGTGTTGGCCCATCTAGCAAGTATTTTGTGGCTGTCTGGGAGGAATATACAAAGTCCAACTACCAACAAGACCCAGTCAAGACCCAGTCAAGTGACAGTGTTGGCCCATCTAGCAAGTATTTTGTGGCTGTCTGGGAGGAATATACAAAGTCCAACTACCAACAAGACCCAGTCAAGTGACACAGGAATGGATTTCAGTCACCAAATAGCTAGGGCAAGAAAATACCAACTTTCTAAAAGTGGCATTTTCAAAATTGTAACTTGAAATCTGACTCTACAATTAAAGAGGATTTCAATTGCATTTTCACAGATACCAAGCACGTATCCCCTACCTGCTCCAAATCAAAACTGAGCACTAATTACATGTAAAAAGGCAACTTAATATTATCCTATGGGAGAGGTAGGCCTCACAGTAGTGAAACACAGACTTGTGAGTTTTCCACTACCAGGAGATGTAAATCTTAAAAGTATATGTACAACCTTTTAATTGCAATGCACTTTGCACTACGGGCTGCCTAAGACCTACCTTATGGGTGACTTATATGTAATAAAAAGACAGTTTAGGGCTTAGCAAGGGGGTTATTTTGCCAAGTCGAATTTCCAGTTTAAAACTGAATTCAGGATGCAATGGCAGACCTGGGCCATGTTTTCCAGGGCTACTTCAGTGGGTGGCACAATAAGTACTTCAGACCCACTATTAGCATTTAATTTACAGGCCCTGGCTACAATGGTATACCACTTCACTAGGGACTTATAAGTAAATTAAATATGCCAATCAGGTGTAAGCCATTTTTACCATGTTTTAGGGAGTGAGCACAAGCACTGTAGCACTGGTTAGCAGTGGTAAAGTGCACAGAGTCCTAAGGCCAACAAAATCGAATACAGAAAAGTAGGAGGGGTGAAGGCAAAACTGGGGTGACCTTGCAGAGATGAAAAAGTCCAACATAACCATTTTGCCAAGTCCAAACCTTCATTTTTAATATTTACAAGTCACCCAAAGGCAGGCCTCATTAGTCCATAAGGCATTATGCTGGGTACTAAAAAGAAAAACATGTTGAATTTACACTTTACATGGCTGGACAGTGAAAACTTGCAATTGTTTTTACTGTAGTTAGGCCGGTAGCCCTATTGGCTAACATGGGGTTTCACTAGCCCAACCGCTGCTAACTTGCATTTGGGACCACCAAATTTAGTAATTAGAGGTATTCAATTAATTATTCCTATAAACCTGACTCATTGTTGAAGTCAGATTTAACGTAACTTGTAATGGAACGTTTACTTTAGAAAGTCACCACTTTCTTGTCTCAAAGTTCTAGTGGCTGTTTTTGACTAACTGCAGCAGTTGGCACCTGAGACAGCTGTGTGCTCTCCTTACAGGAAGGTGTGAAATGCTCCCAGGAATATTGAACAAAAGGAGTTTTGTTAAGAGGAGGTATAAACTCTTTCAGGATGACCAGAGGGCTTTGGCCACATATGGGCAAGGGTAAAAGATGTAGCCATTTCTGATAGGCAAATGTGAATTACACTGCAGCCTGCACTTCCAGGGGGCTGCAGGTTACACACAGACAGGCTGGTATCTCTTCCAAGAAAGGAAAACCAGTTGAATAACAGGCTTTCTAGGAGGTGTAGCTAATTATACTGGAAACACTCCTCAGGCGTGTGACCATAGCTCTGACCCAGGGAAGAATGTGTCAGCCATCTTGGATTTGGGCAGAGAGATCCACTGTGGGATTGTTTAGTGCCAGCCCTACCGGAAATGATGTTAGAGTGGGTAGGGTAGCCCAGTGGAAATTGTAGCCCCATTGGCTAGGGAGTCCTCCCCACCCACAATCTCAAATTTGGCATAAAAGTGTCAAACCTGTCTAACAGGTCAGAACACTGCTGGACTCAGAAATAACAGTAGAAGGACTGCACTTGATGACTCAGTGGACCGCATAAAGAAAGGCTGCACCAAGGAAGACGTCACCTGTTCCACCTGCTGAGCCAAGACAAAACTTCCGAAAGAGAAGGGCTGTGCCTGCTATTGAACCCATGGAGAGAGACCCCAAGGACTGGACCTGCACCGACCTATATAAAGGACCAATGAGTGGAGTCCAAGAGCTAGATGGCTAGCCTACTCTCAAGATTCAGGGATACAAAAGCTAAAGAGGTCCTGCACCTACAAAGTGATCAACTGACTAGCTTGCCCTGGACTTGGCCTGTACTCTTCTGGTGTAGTCCATGAGATTGAGTCTTAGCCCCCAAGAGGTGCCGCTCAGGTCCTGTAATCTTGCCTGGTACTAGAGTGTATTCTTTCTCCTCCAGGAAACTGCAACTTGTGAGAGAAAGCGGAAAGATGACGTGTTTTGCCCAGTGTCCGAAGCTCATAGACCACCGCTACTTGCAGGTTCATGAGATAGCCTTGAACACTGCCAAAAACCGAGGCTCTTCACCAGTGTGCTGAACTTAGCCTGCCCATTGATTTCGAACCAGATGCCATGCTCACGTTGCAGAGGACCTCACTGTCCTGATGATTGATGAGAAAAAGAACCTGAATGGTTTCTAAGTGTGAAGGTAAAATTTTCACCGGGACAATCAAGGCACCCACATCTAACCCACACTTCCATCACAGTCTGGCTGAAACTTTGACTTTGCCCAGGCCCTCGTATTCGAGCTAATAGACTACAGCTCAGCATGATTTATAAAGTTTTTGGAGAGAAAAGCAGTGATTTATGAAAATTTAGTAATCACACAGGGATCTTCAGAAGAGTTCAGGTAAGTTTATTATCGTAGTAGAGCGACATGGGTAGAGGAGGATGGACACACAGGAGCTCCTCTGCTGCCAACTACAGTTCAACAATCAAACTTAAACATTAAGATTCTAAACTGCCCCATCATGACATTCTTAACTAGAATCTCTATGACACCAGATTGAAGCTGCATGATAAGTATTACACATTTCCAACAATTGACACAAAACAACATCAAACTACACCTGGAGGAAACACAAACATTAAAGACACTCACATCACACAATAAGACCTCACACACAAAGAACACATAAATTCAATCAGGTACAAAACCTGCTAGATTTAACTATCGTTCTAGAACTTAATCGTCTTGGCATGACCAGGAATTTCACAGAGTCATCTTTAACTCTTTTTGGCTGTTCACATTCCTGCCCTTGCACAAGAATGTAAGAAGGCATACAATTTTCGTGATGAGAAACTTCACAGTTATCAGGCACCTTACGCACCTTAACAATTTTGGCTAGATTCCACCAGTGCCCCTCCTAACTTTAATGGCACTACCACAAATCTTTTCCACCTTGCCAGGACTACTGAACTTACTCCTCCCTTTCTGCACATGGGCAGAAGACTGGATGCGAGCCAAGTCCCCAACCTTCACAGTGATCAACTTGCCTTTTTTCTGTCATACCAACCTTTCTGCTTTTCTTGTGTAAGGCTCACATTCTTTTTCACCAAGTCCATCAACTGTTCCATATCCGACTTATACTTTAGCTATTTTACCACCCATGCTGGATGACAACTGGTGTTTGCCTTCCTACCTCTCAGCAGTTTAAAGGGAGACACCTTGGTGGTAGAGTATGGTGTAATTCTAGAGACCCACAACATGGTATGGACAGTCTTTACCACATCCAGATTCACACTCTTGGTCCACATGATGCACTCACCCACCACTTCATTCATTCTCCTCACCAGCCCATTGGTTTGAGGGTAGTATAAGGAGCTCCTCGGATGTTTAAACCCACATGACTCCAGGCACACTTGCAATTCTTTACCAATCATTATCCAAAACAAGGAATTCAGGAAACCCCTCTCTCATAAAAAGTTCTCTAAGAAATTCAACAATCGCACCCCCACTATGTTGCTTAACCATCTTGCGTGTAGGTCCTTTTGAGCCATAATCAACCAGTACAATGATAAATCTGGCACTACAGGGCAGAGAATCATACAGACCCATAATGTTGATCCCAATCTTTATGCATGGCCCTGAAGGACACTCAATAGGTATGAGTGGTGGAGTAGCCAACCTCAGACTCTTGTCAGCTATCCTGCAGACACAGCACTCTGCCACCATCTCATCAACTTCAGTGCTCATTCTAGGCCACCAAAAATATTTGTGAGTACGTCACTTGATAAGCGAAGTCCCCATGTGTCATGCATGTAAATTTGAATTATGCTGTTTCTCAACTGAAATCTCATTACTCAACTTACAATACGGTTGTAACAAAGGAGACAAAACCTTCCCTCTAGGCCGACCTCCTTTAACTAGGTCTATGACCTGTTGTAAAACCTGACCACACTTCACAGCCTCTATCTATTCTCCCTCCGAACAAACCTTCAATACTGGAATTTCTAAAGAAGCCACTAAGCAATCTTCATCTTCATCCATCAAATCAGGCAATTTTACATCACTGTCATCATCCCCTTTGCACAGAAACCGTGAAAGAAAATCACCTCTGCTGTTCCTACCACCAGGGATATGGGGTAGGCCTGGGTGGTGAACTTCGCTCTGTTCACGGAGTTTGCGGAGTTTCTGCACTCCGCGGAGCTCGTGGAGTGCAGAAAACTCCGCTTCACGATGTGCAGCAGAGTTTTTTCCCCGCTCGCAATCGTGAATGGTAAGTTCACGAGCGCAAGCTGCCACTCGGGTAGAATTTCTACCCGAGCGGCAGGAATACCAGCACAAACTGCAGTTCGCACTGCACTCCGCCACTCGCGGAACTTCGCAGAGTTTTTTTGTAACTTCGCGGAGTTCCGCGTAGCAAAACTCTGCGAACTACACCCAGGCCTGATATGGGGAACATCGAACTGGTACTGCATCAATTTGGTAGAGAGTCTTAAAATTCTGGGTGTACAACACTTACTTCCACCCCACCTAAATTGTAGACTAGTGGCTTCTGGTCTGTTTGTAGTTTAAACCTCCTCCCCACACATATTCGCGGAACTTGTCAATAGCCCACCAAGTCAGCAGTTCATTTTCTATAACAGAGTACTGCAACTCTGCCTCCTGCAGCACTCTTGATGCGAAAGCTATTGTGTATTCAGCTTCACAAGCCCTTTGCTTGAGAATAGCACCTAACCCTACTTGGCTAGCACCCATTGTAATACAACAAGGCAGACTTGCTTAAGAGCCTTAATTTAGCTCAACAACTCTTTAATTTGCTGAATAACCACAGAACACTCCAAACACCACTCAAATTTGGTACCCTTTTTGAGTAGATTGCTAATGAGCCTCACCCTAGTCACAAAATTGGAGATAAAATGAGAATAAAACTCGGACAGTGCAAGGAAAGCTTTGACCCCCAACTTGTCAGAGGGAGGCAGAGCAGTAACAATGGATTCCACTAACCCAGGTCTAGGTCTAAAGTCATCCTTGGAGACATTATGTTCCAAATATTCCACCTCTCTGCATAAAAATGTGTGCTTCTCTTTTCTCAACACAACTCCATGCTATGTCAAATTACCCAACACTTTTTGGAGAACGGCATTGTGGGCTACCGCATTTTCTTCAAACACCAAAACATCGCCCTTGAAGACTAGGACCCCCTCTACTTCCTTGAGCAAGTTGTACATGACTCTTTGGAAGACAGAAGCCACCAAAGCCAGCCCAAATGACATCTGACGGTACTGGAAAGTGCTAATTGGTGCAATAAAAGCAGTAAGGTGTCTTGAATCGGGAGGAGGTTCCACCTGAAGATTGGCAGAGGCCAGGCCAAGTTTGGAAAGAGCAGCGGCACCAGCCGTGCGAGTAAACAAATCATTAACTTTAGGTAATGGATGAGCATCTACACATATTTCTATATTAAGGGGCCTAAGGTCCAAGCACACTCGCAATTGACCTCACCTCTTGCACACCACAACTGAGGGAGAAAGCTACAATGAAGATTCAGTTCGTTCAATTATTCCTTTCTCACATAATATTCTGAGTTCCTTTTTCAGATCCTCCCTGGCACTGAGAGGTACCCCTCTGAGCTTGTGCTTCACAGGCACAGCGCCATCCTATATCTTGATTCTGTCTTTGAACCCTCAGATCCTACTGAGATCCTCACTGAACACAGAAGGAAATTTCCTACTCCACTCCACAGCAAGCTCATTGCATTCAACAACAAGAACTTGTTCTTTGGCACCAGGCTTCAAAATCATCCCACACAACCCTTGATAAAACCAGCCAAGAATATTTAGACCCTTGACTGCCACATATACTTTCCCTCTTATCCTCATCCCTTTGAACTCCATAACATCTTCATTATACCCCAAATGCTCAATCTTGTGGCCCCTCGTGTGAAACAGAAGAGCAATCCGGAGGCATCAAAGGTCTTCCACCCCACATTTCCATGAACAACTACTGTGTAATCATGGTGATTCTGGCACCTGAATCCACTAAAAGCCTCACAACCTTGTTTCCCACCAAGATGTCAGCCATGGGATCATCAGCAGATCTGTATCAGATCTTGCATGCCACTTGTCTCAGTGTCAGATTCTTGGTCTGAATCAGTCACACATGCAACAATCTTCTTGTTATTTTTATTTGTGAAACAGACCTTTGCAAAATGCCTAACTCTTTTGCAGAAATTGCATGTGACATTATTCACAGAACACCTACTTCCTTTGACATGAGGTAGATTGCCACACCAGGGACAAACATTAGAATTCCCTGAGAATGAACTCTGCTCTTTAGCATTTTTAGACACCTCATTTTTCCTACTGTGATTTGAAGATTGGTGAGTGGTTTCCTGTAGAGGCTTTTAAAACACTAATAGCCTCAACAGGTCTATCCTCCAATGTGGTACCATATACCAGAAATGCCCCAAATTGCAAAAGTCATGTGTAAGGTGTGCAAATCACCAATAATGCACACACCAATGCTTCTTTCTGAATGACCATGCCCCCCTTAAGTAATGCCCACGCAGGAAACATTTATAATGAACAGCATATGACAGAAATGCCCCAAATTACAAATGTCACTTGTTAGGTGCGCAAATCACCAATAATCTCTATGACACTAGATTCTAGCTGTATGATAAGAATTAAAGAAAACCTAGAAAAAATCATAACTCTGGTTCCCTTCACCAGATAATTGTCATTTTGTTGCCTAGTTATAGATAAAATACTTACAATACATACTGTGCTTATAATGTAGTGAGTTTTTTATAGAGTCATGTTCCTTACTTATTGACTGTTTTGACTCTGAAAAATGTTTTACACTTGTTTTCCTCTGAGTTAACTCTGACTTCTCTGTACCACAGATACTCAGGACTAAGCTAAGTTTTGATTTAAATAAATTTAACTGGACCTGATACAGGAGTGTGCCATTATTACTTGATGAGGTCTCACGACACCCAGCCAACTAATAATCCACTTTCCCACATCCTTGGCTCCTTCATCTTGTAACATAGCAAACACAACTGTAGAGCCACAAGGCTAACTTTTGTGGAAAGTATTAACTTTATGCAGTATTAAACCAGAGGTCATGGCATGGGACATCACAGTGAATGATAGGTGATGATGGATTCAATGGATGTGCTATGAGTCAATCCAATATTGCAGGACTAAACATTATATTGTGATTGACAATGTATAACAAAGCATGATAGTTTCTGTGGAAACTCCTGTTGGGCATTCTAGGATGTCAGAATTTGGCAGGGTATCTGTGGTGACAGTAAGTGTTATGAAAGGCTTACTACTGAGAATGGTATTCTCAATAAATGTAGTCTACCAGCAGAGTGTCATACTCCTCTAATCAAATGTCTTGATAGATGTAGGGCTGTGAGTCACATAGTGGGAAGAGTAAGCACATTTGTCTACTGTATGTTTTCTTGTGGTTTTCTCAGCTGTGTTTCTAAGAAACCTCTTCATTGTTGTGGAAGAACTTTTCCGTAAAAACTGCCTTTTTGTGTGAAGCATCATGTTCTCACCTTTGTCACTCTTTTGAATAACTGCACGCTGAAAGAGTGGTACACCAATAATCAAAACCGCAGATAAAAAATACATCATTTTAGTCTGAAAAGCTTAACCCACATAAAGTACAGGGGTGTTGTGTAAAGAACTTTGAAAGAAGCAGGTGCTGTTTTGGTACTACACCTGGGGGCAGATTTATTATATTTCATGCAGTGCAGCAACACAACTTGTGTGAAAGGGAGAGAGTAGAAATGTGCCATATCTATTAAGATATGGCACAATTCTGCTCTCTCTAGCACTGGTGCACTATTCGTTGCCATGCACCAAAGGCACTCTTATGCCACACTGTAAGTGTGCCTGCATTACAGGCAAAACAATGTTTGTGCAGGAAGGGACATCAGGAAAAGTAAAGATATTTTTCCTTGGTATACTTCTGTCCGGTAGGTGCAACCATTGTGTAACAAACCCAGGTTTACAAGTCTTTGTAAATCTGGGTTTGCATCAGAATACATGTGAGGATGCACAGGAACATCCATGCTCCACCTATGTAATGCTTACCCAAAGTGTTGAGTTACTTTGTAGTTATTGAGCCACACAAAGCAGTGCAAATTGACTTTGCGTGGCTTAGTAAATGCCAAAATGGATTTTGCGTCAGGAATTCATCACAAAAGTGATGTAATTCCAACAGAAAATCTTAGTAAATCTGGGCCCCAGTTTTTATTGGTAGCAATGTACGAATGTGCATCTTATTAGTTGTGTTGCCTCTCCATGTGCTTGATGCACTCAAAGATACTGCCTATTTTTGACATTCTTTCTTGGCCACCTACATAGATTTTTTAAATTGTCACATTGTGCTACTGAATCATAGTGGTATGTAAGAATGTTTCGTGACTGAAATGCAGTCGCAAAAATTCACATTTTACCACCAACTTCAAGTAGGTGGTAACCCTTCACAAATGGGAAGAGGTCCCCAAGGGACCACTTCCCTTTGTGAATGGTAGTTCAAAAACATTTTTCAGAACAGGCAGTGGTCCTATGAACCACTGCCTGTTCTTAAAAAATGAAAAGAAAACTTATCTTTTTTTTTTTTTACGTAACCCATTTTACTTTAAGGAAAATCGGCTGCATTTGAAAAAAATGATTGCTTTATTTAAAAGCACTCACGTACATGGTGGTCTGCTGACCCCAGCAGGCCACCCTCGCCGTGTTTTCATCGTTTCCTAATGGGTTGCAAATAGAGACCTACCTCATTATTATTTATGAGGTAGGTCTATTTTCAACCCCCTAGGAATCACTAAATGAAACTCATGGAGTTTCATTCATTAGGAATGGTGATTACCTAATAGCGATTCACAGAATATCGCAATTAGGTAACTGCTATTTTTAATATTGATACATGTGATCCTAAGTGAATTTTGTGTGGCTATGCACTCTGTGACTCTCAGCATGGTTCGAAAGTGCCAACTTCAGCCCACATGTTGTACATTGCATGTACCATGAAAATAAACAAATCCTACCTGCAGACTTTGGCTGTGGACCATTCCCAGTGTATGGTGTTCACCAAATGTGTTGTGTATACACTAATCAATGCCCCGGTCACTGGCAGAAGATCACATTTACTGGTTGGGTGTGTGTACTTTTATTGGGTACCACATACACATATCACATACTATCTTCGTCTTGTGTCTGTTAAAAGTGTTTAGTGTATGTTCATTTTCCTCAGTGCATGACCTGCAGTAGTATACATAGCACACAAATGCACAATAAATCTCTTGCAGGCTTTTGTTTCCTGATTTGTATATTGCATGTATGGGTAATGTTAGTTGGTGTCTTTTGGCATAAATGTGGAAACAATAGCATGGTACCTGGTATTGACATACATCAGTAAAAACAGACAGTGATGGATGTAATGACTTAATTAATCTCAGCCAGTGGTAATTACTCAAGGTAGCATTCCAGCCCATCATTATTTTGCTCGCCATGCCACCTCAGACAGTAACCAGCCATACAAAAATCAACCTTGATCCTACTCTCATACTAACAGTTCAGTCTGAACTGCCAGACTAGCTCAACACCGTGTGGGAACACAAGCAACCTCAGTCAAGGTTTGGACTACTTAGGCCTTGTCATTGTGACATAAGTCAAGTTCTGTGACACAGTGAGCATGCATGCCCATCGCACATATGGCATTGAACTGAGGAAAAGAAAAAGTGATGGGCGGAAGGCTTGAATTAATTTCAGTCACTTTTAATTACTTGGGGATGGATTCCAGTCTACCCTTTTTTCCCCATGCAATCTCAGACAGGAACTAGCCATATGCACACTGGTCTTGATCCTGCTCCAAGAGACATAGTCCAGCCAAAACTGCCATCCTAGGGTCCCTCTGTGTGGGAACACGAGCAAGCCCTAACCAGTTTTAATCTAGTTAGTTTTTTTGAGAAAAGTATAGCTTGAGTTCTGAGCCCCAGTGAGACCACTTCTGGGAACCTAGTATTGTATACTATGCCCACTGTTTTGCTGAGTAGGAAAGGAGATTTTCTGATGGAGATCTGATTGGGTAGGGTTTGCTGTTGTAACTTTTTATGGGGAGGATGCACAATGTCTGCCTGATGGGGTATAGTAGGGATTATGAAATCTGACACCAGGAGATTGGGCTCTGTGAACCTGATATTTATGAGGTACTGCACGTATGGTGGGCTTGATGGGCTTTGGAAACCTAGGGGGTCATTATAATAGCGGGCGGATCACCACCGCCCGTATGGCGGTGGCGATCCGCCCACCATTCTCGTCCGCCCACCTAACATTTCCCCCGCCATATTACAATGGCGGTGGGGACCCAGGTGGACGGAAAGACCGTCTGCCAGTTTTCTGCCGGTAGGCAATCCGCCTGATTGCCTACCGGGCGGAAAAGGCCTGCAATATGGTG
This sequence comes from Calotriton arnoldi, assembly GCA_963921515.1. Classification (NCBI taxonomy): domain Eukaryota; kingdom Metazoa; phylum Chordata; class Amphibia; order Caudata; family Salamandridae; genus Calotriton; species Calotriton arnoldi. The sequence continues at coordinate 41,663 of CAWUFW010024655.1, read as the reverse complement.
GCGGTGCTTCCATATTACGATGATGGCGGTCTCATGCCTTTCCATGGCGGAGTCTCCGCCATGGAAAGGCATGCGGAGAATGCCTTTGGGGACCTGTTGTGGGCCCCCAGCTGGTTGGGGGGTGGGTGGCTGCACTTGGGGGGTACCCATGGTACCCTCTGACATTTGCATGCACAAGGTGGCAGGCACCGCGCGGTGCCTGTCACGTTGTGCATGCAAATGCACAACATGCCCTTTTAACATTGTGGCGGGTGCTGAATACAGCACCGCCCGCCACAATGTTAAATATACAGGATGCGACCGCCATGGTGGCGGTCGCATCCTAATAGGCACAGCAGGACCGCCGCACCTCTTGCGGTCGGTCCCGTTTACCATTACGGTGGCGGGCAGACATTGTCCGCCCGCCATCGTAATGGGGCCCCTAGTCAGGAAAGAATTTTCATGTGGGAGCTGATGATTTAAAGTTTGTCTGGGGAGCAGACCGAGCATATATGTACATTGTTGTTATTCAAAAAGCACTGGGAAATTAATAAAGGGGAACATTATGGTGGAGGCAAGCACTGAGTCCCTGATCTGCTTGAGTTTTACTTAGAATGGGGTAAGTAGTCACTGTTAACTTTACGCAGGCAAACAACATTGGGGACCTGATGAAATGGCACTCTGCCTTTATATGGGGTGAAGGAGCAATTGGCAATTGATGGTGGAAGATTGGTAAAACTGACTTGAAACAAATGCTCCTCAGTGATGAGGTAGGGCTGACCTGGGTACCATATTGAAGGTGTATGCTCTAGAGACCAATTGAGAAAGGTTGGGCATTGGGTACATGATGGTGAAGATTCCCATGTGGGACCTTCTGGGTTCAGGTTCACTGGAGAGATCTTATTTGAAGAGTGAATGCTTGAAAGCATAGGGGAATATGGCCACCAATAACTTTATGTGATAGAAAGAGGTCACTGACCTCTTATGCATGAATTTGAAGACTAGTGACATGGAGGGATGCTCTGGAAGCAACAATAAGCCAAAGAAATTATAATCAACAGAAAAAGGGAATTTTACATTTGAAAGAAAATGAACAGAAAAGTTAAAAATGAAAAGTAGAGAATAAATAAGAAAAAAAAATTGTGACATCATGATAGTCACATGCAAAGGGAAGAAAATTAAACAATGCTTCTGGCTAAACCAGAATCAGTACAAACATATACATTCCAGGTCAGAAAACATTCATGATCATGTGTTGTAGAATACAGAACTCTTTTTGGCAGTCACAAAGGGGAAATGTTTTATTAACACATTCTACTGTGCATAAACTATGATCTTTATCCCACTGGTCAAGTGAAAACATACTGCATCAATTCCTTCCCATAATAATTATCAGAACTTTTATCACAGTGTTTTTCACTTTGTTTTTCACATTGTTTTTCACAAAAAACAATTGTTTGTGTAATTGGCAGATTTTCTTACATTTCATGATACACCAGAGTTTGAAGAATTTGGGCCAAATTATGAGTTGCTTATTATGAACCGACCAGGCCCACAACCGTCTGGATGCAACAACATTAGAGGAGGTCAATTCATATAAGTATCTGGGTGTCCACATTGCTGGCAAAGCAAATCATCAGGACCAAATGCAACATATAACAGCAAAAGGGAGCACCCTGACATTTGCATTCTGCACCCTGGCCAAGAAGCTAGATGGCCCGTCTTTTAAGCCGATGCAGAAATAAAAAATATCGATTTACACAAATATCGACTTAAAAATATCGTGGGTCAGAAATATCGACAGACAAATTCTCGTGGTCAAGAATATCAAATTTAGGTAAGTAATATCGATGTTAAGAATATCGAAATGTAAAACATCGTTTGCAAAAATATAGGGCCCGATTCCGATCTCGCTCCGTCAAGCGCGAGTCCGATTTGTAGACCCGATTTCTGACCGACTCGTACCGCTGTACGAGTAAGCAAGTATGATGCGTTTTAAGCCTCGACCTATGACCGACTCGTACCCGTCAGCGACGCCTTTCGAGCGACTCCAAAATGGCCGGCACGTACAGCGCAATGCGTACGATTTCCGACCGAGCGATTGCAATGCGTGTTTCAAGCAGCCGGAGCGAGTCGTAGCCTCCGACTTGAAAAAGCTCCGTGAAGCAGACTTCAGGGGTCCGCGGCAGACCCCCCTTCTCCCGGGGCCCTATGACTCAGCCAGTGAGGGGGACCCAGGGGTCCCCCCTTCACATTCATGCATGGTGCGGGGTGCACCTAGGCGACCCCGTGACAGGGGGTGCCCTTTTCCGAGACGTGCCTTTTTCGTCATTGGGATGCTATGTACGTTCTGTACAACAGGCTCCCATTCCCTTCAATGGGGCTCCGAGCGACCCGAGTCCGTCAGCGCTAGTTTGCATCGTACTTGGTCGCTCGGAGCCTAGCAGCCCGAGTCGCTCGGAAAGCTCTACGGGTGCGAGTCGGCCGTAGGGCTTTCCCAGCGAGATCGGAATCGGGCCCATAGTTGTTAAAAATATCGATTTTTTTATTAATGTATGTATTTTAGTATATATTTTATATGTATGTGATGTACGTTTTTTTGTTTAAGATTTGTTTGTATTTTTTATATATTTGTTAAATTTTTAGTAGTTAATAATTATTTTTTATTTGGTTGTCGCGTTTTTAGTTCCGTAGCAGGTTGTGGGCTTATAGGGGAATAGGGTGAGTAGTAATTTAATTATATAAAATTAATTGTATATTTTTAGTAGTTATTAATATTTTTTTATTTGAATTCTTCATTTTTAGTTCCTTTGCGGGTTGTGGGTTTATAGCGGAATAGGGTAGGAAGTAATTTAATTATATTGAATTTATTGAATAGTTTTTATTTATTATTATTTGTTTAATTGAGATGTTATAGTGTAAAATGGGTAAAGTAATTTATTATTAATTCATTAATAAACGGTTGTTAATTCATTTTAATTAGTTAATTGGAAATTAATTTTGGTAATTGTGTAATCAATTTGAGGTGTGTGTTGTGGTGTTTATAGGTGTAAAGGGTGAGAAGGGTGGGAAGTAATTTATTTTTAATTGATGAATTAATAATTAGTTGTTATTCAATTTTAATTAATTAATTAGTAATTAATTGTGGTAATTGTGTAATTAATTTGAGGTGTGTGTTGTGGTGTTTATAGGAGTAAAGGGTGGTAAGTATTTTGTGTTTAATTTATTATTATATAGTCATTAATTATTTGATATTTATTTTGTGTAATTGATTATTTTTTTGTGTGTTGTTTTTATTTTTAAAGGGGTAAAAGGTAGGTATTAAATACATTTTTTAATATTTAATTAAAAGTTGTTAATAGTAATAGTTTTTCTTTTAAAAATAATATTTAATTTTGTTTTATTATTTTATAGTTTAATTTAGGTTTGTGTTGTGGATATTATAGTGTTAAAGCATGTGTACTCAATGAATGTTTTTTTTATTTTTATTAATACGATTTTTTTAATTGATTATTAATTATGTTATTTATGGAAATAAATTTAATTTAAAATGTTGACGTGTTTTGTTATTGGTGTGGTGTTATAGGTTAGGAAATAAAATAAATTTATGTTTTAATTAATTTTTTTGTTTATTGATAATTGCTACTTTTGAATAATTATTGTTTATAAATGTATTTATTAATTTATTTTAGATATAATTTGTAGGTTTTTGTTATTTGTAATTCATGTTATGTGTTCTTTTTATATGTTTAATATATTTAATTTTATATTTTTTAAATATTCTTTATTTTTATGATTTTAAACATTTTGTAATATTTTTTGTTTTTTTCAATTGTTTAAGTGCTATCCAAAACTATCCCTAATGTTGTAATCACTGGAGTGGGAATAGTAATGTTTACCTCACTGCTATTCAGCACTTTCCCTACTGTTGCATTCAATGGAGTGGGAATAGTAATTTTTACCCCTCCGCTATCCAACACTTTCCCTACTGTTGCACTCACTGGAGTGGGAATAGTAATTTTTGCGCCTCCGCTATCTAACACTTTCCCTACTGTTGCACTCATTGGAGTTGGAATCGTAATTTTTACCCCTCCTCTATCCAACATTTTCCCTACTGTTGCACTCACTGGAGTTGGAATAGTAAATTTAATTCCTCCGCTATCCAACACTTACCCTACTTCTGCACTCACTGGAGTGGGAATAGTAATTTTTACCCCTCCTCTAGCCAACACTTTCCCTACTGTTGCACTCACTGGAGTGGGAATAGTAATTTTTGCCCCTCCGCTATCCAACACTTTCCCTACTGTTGCACTCACTGGAGCGGGAATAGTCATTTTTACCCCTCTGCTATCCAAAAATGTCCCTACTGTTGCACTCACTGGAGTTGGAATAGTACATTTAATTCCTCCGCTATCCAACACTTACCCTACTTTTGCACTCACTGCAGTGGGAATAGTAATTTTGTACCCCTCTGCTATCTAACATTTTCCCTACTGTTGTACTCTTTGGAGTGGAAATAGTAATTTTTGCCCCTCCGCTATCCAACACTTTCCCTACTGTTGCACTCATTGGAGTGGGAATAGGAATTTTTACCCCTCCACTATCCAACATTTTTCCCACTGTTGCACTCACAGGAGTTGGAATAGTACATTTAATTCCTCTGCTATCCAACACTTACCCTACTTTTGCACTCACTGGAGTGGGAATAGTAATTTTTACCCCTCCGCTATCCAACACTTTCCCTACTGTTGCACTCTTTGGAGTGGAAATAGTAATTTTTACCCCTCCGCTATCCAACACTTTCCCTACTGTTCCACTCTTTGGAGTGGGAATAGTAATGTTTTCCCCTCCGCTATCCAACACTTTCCCTACTGTTGCTGTCACTGGAGTGGGAATAGTAATTTTTACCCTTCCCCTATCAAACACTTTCCCTACTGTTGCACTCACTGGAGTTGTAATAGTAAATTTAATTATTCCGCTATCCAACACTTTCCCTACTGTTGCATTTATTGTATTGAGAAATGTAAGTTTAATTTTTCTTAATAGTTTAATTTTTACATTCATTATAGATTTGTTTTTATTTTACATTATTGATATATATATTTATATATATATATATATATATATATTATCTACTGGCGGTCGCCAGTAGATAGTTATAGTTAGGACCTATTATCCATAGGAAATCCGCGACATTCTATTTGAAATAACGTTGACGCCGGTTGACGAATCTTCGCGAAAGCTTCCAACTTGTTGGGGCGCTCCGCTCCACTCCTACCCTGAAAGTCTCGGGGTGATACGTCAAGTGGGGGCCGAGAAAAAAGGGGGGTCCCAAAACGCGTTTTCCACATTCATTTTTCCATAGGAACCTTTAGTCGCAGCTACAGCCCGAACTGCTGAACGGAATTACACCAAATTTGGCAAAGAGGTAGCCCTTGGTTCAGACTGGTGCCTTTTGCTAAAATGGTGTAAATCCGTTCAGTAGTTCCTGAGAAATTCACAAGTAAAATCACATATATATCTATGGCCGCGTCGGATTCGCGTACCCTCAGCGCACCCTGCACGCACCGTCCCGATCACGAGCTGCATGCTAATTGGCTGTCAGCTGGCTGTCAACACTCCAAACCAGGAAGTGTTGGCAGCCATTTTGTCCCTCGGTAGAACTGAGGCACAAAAACAAGTGCGCAAAACACACAAAGGGGGCAGGGTAGAAACACCGTGACCACCTAGGCCTGCTCAGGGGGTCCCACAAGGACCCCCTGGGCAGAAAAAAGCATTATTTTTTTTTAAAAATCGGCAGGATGCGCTCAGGGTGCGCGGATCCTGTCGATTAGAAAAAAAACCCAGAAGAAACAAGTGCGCAAAACGCACAAAGGGGGCAGGGTAGAAACACCCTGACCCCTAGATCTGCTCAGGGGGTCCCACAAGAACCCCCTGGGCAGAAAAAGCATTTTTTTTTAAATCGGCGGGATGCGCTCAGGGTGCGCGGATCCCGCCGAGAAAAACGAAGCGCTGGTCTCCCGCTCTTCGTTGTTAATTGGCCCCGGGTGGGCCAAGTCCCGGGGGCATGCGGGGTTTTTGTAATATGTGGGGGCCTCTAAGGCTCCCCAAGCCCCGAGGACCGTCACCCCCGGGGATTAAAAAATAATGGTGCGGGAGGGCTCTTTGCCCTCCCGCTGTCCCGGGACCGCCACCTCCCGGGGCTTCTTTTTTAATGTTTTAACCTGTGTGGGGGCTCCAGCCCCCACATGCCCGGGGACCGCCACCTCCCCGGGGCACTAAGAAATTTAAAATGGGGGTCCGTTTTGGACCCTCGAAGCCCCGGGGACCACCACCTCCCGGGGCTTTCTAGATGTGGGGAGGGGGCCGCGCGGCCCCTCCTGGAGCCTGTGGTGGCCATGGGGACCACCACCCCCAGGGCCAGCTCCTGCAGTGTCCCGGGGTGCCTACCCCCGGGACACTGCTGTTTGTAATGACAGGACGGGAGCCTCGGGGCTCCCGTCCTGTCATTGCAAACTTGCTTTGGATATTGAAGCGAGAGCAGGAAACCTGCTCTCGCTTCCAATATCCAAAGCAAATTAGCTTTCCACATGGGGAGCAGCATCTTAGCTGCTCCCCATGTGGAAAGCAATGCCGGCTCCCGTAGGACACGGGAGCCGGCGGGACTGTGGGGGTTTGGGGACCCCCACAGTCCCCAACGAGAGGCCAGGCCCCGGGGGATGGGGTCCCCGGGGCCATAAGTGGCCAGGGAGGGGGCCACGCAGCCCCCTCCCCTAAAAAAAAAAAAAAATATTTAAAGGCCGGCCCCGGGGGATGGGGTCCCCGGGCCTTAAATGGCCTGAGGAGGGGGCCACGCAGCCCCCTCCAAATTTTTAATAAAAAAATAGAGGGCTTGCCCCGGGGATGGGGTTTCCGGGGCCAATACAGGCCCAGGGAAGGGGGCCATGCGGCCCCCTTCCCGTTTTTAAAATTTTATTAAAAAAAAAAAACTCCTCAGGCCCCGGGGGATGGGGTCCCGGGGCAAAAAGTGGCTGAGGGAAGGGGGCCACACAGCCCCCTCCCAATCAAAAAAAAAAAAAAAAGATCGGCATCGTGCCGGAGGCCCCGCCCCCTCCCTGCAGCAGTCTGCAAATGCGCCCCCTGGTTTTTGAGAAGGGGAAGTAATTCCCCTTGAATACTGGGGGTCCCTGGGGCAAACTAGCCCACCAGGAACCTCCAGTATGCGCCAGGGCTGCGTTGCAGAGAGGTGTACAGAGGCCACGCCCTTTTACACCTCTCTGCAACGCAGCTCTGTGGCGCTTTTGGAAGTACATGGTGGGCTAGTTGGATTCCAGGGACCTTCAAGATTCAAGGGGACTTAATCCCCCAACTTAAAACGCGCCACGGGGCGCGTTTGCACAGTGGTGAAGGGAGGGGGCGGGGCTTCAGGTGACATGTGTGCAAACAGGCCCCGTGGCGTGTTTTAAGATGGGGAATTAAATCCCCTTCAATCCTGAGGGTCCCTGGGGGCCAACTAGCCCAACAGGTATGTCTAGAAAGCGCCACAGAGCTGCGTTGCAGAGAGGTGTAATAAGGGGTGTGGCCTCTGTACACGTCTCTGCAACGCAGCCCCCTGGCGCATACTGGAGGTTCCTGGTGGGCTAGTTGGCCCCAGGGACCCTCATGATTCAAGGGGACTTAATCCCCCAATTTAAAACGCGCCACGGGGCGCGTTTGCACAGATGTCACCTCAGGCCCCGCCCTCCCTTCACCATTGTGCAAATATTCCTCTAAAATCAGCTGAAATACGAATTCCGATTTACTCACCTGTTATCAGGAGAGACCTCAGTGCTGCATCTTTCAGCCCAGTACTGGTCCTGAAAAGTAATTTTAACCGTACTTACCAGTAACTTGAATTTCCTTCCATAGGCTAACATTGACTGGTTTCACTTGGAAATTCTTCTAAGTGTGGAGTTTTGGAACTTTATAATATTCCTCTAAAATCAGCCGAAATACGAATTCCGATTTACTCACCTGTTATCAGGAGAGACCTCAGTGCTGCATCTTTCAGCCCAGTACTGATCCTGAAAAGTAATTTTAACCGTACTTACCAGTAACTTGAATTTCCTTCCATAGGATATCATTGCCTGCTTTTTGCTGAAAAAGTTTCTAAGTGTCGATTTTTGAAACATACAAATATTCCTCTAAAATCAGCCGAAATAGGAATTCCGATTTACTCACCTGTTATCAGGAGAGAACCCAGTGCTGCATCTTTTAGCCCAGCACTGACCCTGAAAAGTAATTCTAACCGTACTTAACAGTAACTTGAATTTACTTCCATAGGCTAACATTGACTGGTTTCACTTGGAAATTCTTCTAAGTGTGGAGTTTTGGAACTTTATAATATTTCTCTAAAATCAGCCGAACTATGAATTCCGATTTACTCACCTGTTATCAGGAGAGAACCCAGTGCTGCATCTTTTAGCCCAGCACTGACCCTGAAAAGTAATTCTAACCGTGCTTACCAGTAACTTGAATTTCCTTCCATAGGAATCCATTGTCTGGTTTTCAGCAGAAAAGTTTCAAAGTGTCGATTTTCACAAACTACAAATATTCCTTAAAAATCGCCTGTGTGACTTAAACGCATTCTTTCAACTGTTTACAGGAGATGCACCAGTGCTGGTTCCAGGATCCACCTCTGAGTAAGAAAAAGTAACGATAACACTTCTTACCTGCTAAGTGAAATTCCTCCCATAGGATAACATTGGTGATTCTATATGAAAAAGTTTCTGTGTCAACTTTTAAAATACAATAATATTCCTTAAAAATCACTACTGTAATCAAAACGCTTTTACTCAACTGTTTACAGGAGATGTCCCAGGACTGAATCTAGGATCCAGTGCTGTGGTTAGAAAAGTAATCCATAAAGTAACTAATTGCATTTAACTAGAAATTCACATTGAGCTCAATGTTGCATTGTTTTTGAAATTGTGTTGCCCATTGCAACAACTGTAACTACTGTACTTAAAAGTCTATTGCCTATTTGCAAAGTATTTAAACTAAAGTAATTCATTCTGAGAAAGTATATTTTGTAATCTAATGTATAATGTAATTACAATGTAATTTAAAAATAAAATATCTAATAATAAATAGTTTTAAAAAATGTTGTAAATCAGTATCAAAAAAATAAATATAACAATTAATACATTTAAAAATTGTCATTTACAAAACCTTTGAAATTCACTGAAAAAAACATAGGTTTCAGACACGTTATAATTAGGAATTAGCATTTAAAAACCTTTGAAATTCACTAAAAAAACCATAGGTTTCAGACACGTTATAGTTAGGAATTAGCATTTAAAAAACCTTTGAAATTCACTGAAAAAACCATAGGTTTCAGGCACGTTATAGTTAGAAATTAGCATTTAAAAACCTTAGAAATTCACTGAAAAACCTTAAGGTTTTAGGGACAGTTATAGGTAGTTGGACATTGCACTCGTACAAAACCCGTGAAATTCCCCGTTATAGTTAGTTCAGGTAACTATAACTCGCGCCCCCGCAATGCACTGCTGATGACGTCACATATTACATCACTCATGACATGGTCAGTGACATCACTGATGACATCACTGATGACATCTCAAATGACATCATCCATGTGAGAATTTAATGCATCTTCTCACACCCTAATATAACTTTTGATACACCCACTCTAAATTACAGACTGCCATTCTCAAAACCATACACACTCCAATACCAATAAGTACATACCCACTCACTGATTCTTAGGTCTACCCACACACATCTACTCACTCACCCGTACAGTCACTCATACTTACAGTCACTCAGTACAGGACTATCATATGCACTCATACACCTATATAAACACTCACACAACGCAACTCATCCATAGAGGTACTCACACACCTAGTCAGTCATGCAAATAATTAATCACACTCCAATTTACTCACCTATACAGTTATACACACCAGCTCACTTACTCATAAAAATACTAGCACATTCTTACGCTCCTATGCAATCACTGATGCAAGCACACACTCATCCATATAGCCACTCTCACAATCACACACTCACTTATAGCCATTTATATACTCCAACACACATATATACTGCCTTTCACATATGTAGTTACTCACACATGTACCACTGAGATATACATTCAATCACTAACACACCCATACACACACTCACCCACCCATACAGTCCATCACGGACGCACTCTTGAAACCATGCACCCAGTGAATCACCCACTCACACATCTATGCACAGAGTCACACACACCCCACCCACACAAACACTGAGGCACCCATACAGATACTCAGAGAACCAATCCATAACCCATATAGACACTCATTTCGCTAGTCAGAAACCCATGCAGCTGCTTACACAACAACAGACAGACGGATACAGACATTCACACAGTTTAGTCACTCACCCATGCATCCAGTAAGATACGTTTAATCAGTCACTTATAGACTCAGTCACGCACCTACTAAATCATCCATTCAGGCGCTTCTACACCCACTCATTCTTCAATACGCCTTTCCCTATATATATTACACATATTTAAACTTTACAGAAACACACAGTCACTGGATGATGTCATCAGTGATGTCATCAGTGATGTCATTTGAGATGTCATCAGTGATGTCATCAGTGATGTCACTGACCATGTCATGAGTGATGTAATATGTGACGTCATCAGCAGTGCATTGCGGGGCGCGAGTTATAGTTACCTGAACTAACTATAACGGGGAATTTCACGGGTTTTGTACGAGTGCAATGTCCAACTAACTATAACTGTCCCTAAAACCTTATGGTTTTTTTCAGTGAATATATATATATATATATATATATATATGCACGTCCACACGATTCGCGGGTGCTCTCTGCCTCTCGTGGCGGCGGGCTCAATAGAGGGCGTGGACCTCCAAAGTGCAGTCAATCCAATGTCAATAGACAAAAGTTATCAAGCCCAATTCCATTGAAGCGTAAATATTTTAATCAAACAAGTGGCAAACAAACGCCCGACACATTTCGGTGCAGCCGCACCTTGATCACGGGTCAAAGACTGTTTGTGTCAATCAGTTACAAATAGTACACATATACAGCAATAGAAGTAGGACTACATATCCCAATGCTTGGTCATAAACGGGAAAATGGCATCCATTTTGAAGTGATCACCTTCTCTATAGGATTCAATAGAGCTGCAGTAATTATTAAACTGTACATTCGTAGAGTGCCATTATACATGATTTCAACTTATATAGATCATTATAAATCTAATATAAATTAAAGGCCATTTTTGTCAACAGGTTTGTCATAAAAAAATAATAATAATAACGATTGTCAATTCTGCCCCAGTGGGCCAATTAAATTCTGGTGCTCAATAACTATCCAGATTTTATATCATAATCCTGCCCAGTCCAATATATTGTCCATCCTGCCCAAGTGGGCTTGAACAAATCACAACAAAGTTCTTACGCAAAACATGTCTTCAGTCTCAATCTTAAACTGCATAGGTATTTCAGCTCTTTTGTGTTCCTTTCATTCAGCAAGCTGATATTTTCGTCTCCTACAAGAATAAAAACAGTGCAGTCAATACAATGTGGTCAAATAAAACAAACAAAACTAAGCATACGAGAAACATACATAAAATCCAACTTGGTAGAGGACGGTAATATCAGGTACAACTATTAGCCTAAATGGACCGGTAATTCTTCATCTTTGTTCAATCCCATCGGGTGTATGGGTCCAAACTTGATAATCAGTCTGGACTCTAAATGTCTGAGTTCCCTCACTCTGTTACCTCCTCTTTCTGATACAGTGATTCTATCTAAGGCACAGAATTGTAAAAGGCTGCTGTTTTTATTATGGAACTCCTTAAAATGTCTGGCAACCGGGTATTGCTTATCCTCATTGGCAATCGCCCTCATATGTTCCAGGACCCGTTTTTTAACTTGATGAATAGTGCTGCCAATGTATATCAATGAACAAGGACAGCGCAAAGCATACACACAAAAATCCGATTTGCATGTTAAATGCTTGGTGATGATGAATGGTTTCTGGTCTTGGATAACTTCATCTCTTTGCGGTTCATGCTCTTTTTACAAGCTTTGCATGAACCACATACAAAGAAATCCTGTATGGGATTGGGATCTTTTACAGTTTGCAAAGTGCTGTTACATAGTAAGTCGTTTAATGCCGTGCATTTTCTAAAAGTAATCATAGGATTCCCACCTATATATTTCTTCAATGTCTCATCTGTATTAAGAACATGCCAGTATTTTTAAGACATTTCCTGACCTCCACGATTGATTACTATACGTGGTTATGAATCGAATGGGTTCTTCTTTGCTCAAATCTTTGTGTTTCACTAGTAACGTATCTGTTCTTTGTACTGCCATAACTTTGTCACATGCCTGTTTTATCACTTTGTTGGGGTAAGCCCTTTCAATGAATCTGATCTTCATATTTGTCATTTCCTCCTGGAATGCCTGTTCAGATCTACAATTTCTTCTTGCTCTGAGGAGCTCACCGTAAGGTATACTATTTATCAGGTTTTTGGGTGACAGCTATTTGCATGAAGCAAACTGTTCCCGGCAGTAGCTTTGCGAAACAGTTTGCTTTCCAGTTTGTTATCCCTGATTTTAACTTCTACATCTAGAAACTCAATGGATTCGGTATGTGTAGTGCTGGTAAATTTCAGATTGCATTGGTTGTCGTTCAATGTTTCTACAAACTGTGTAGCTTCACCTTCCGTCCCCCTCTAAATACAGAAAATGTCATCTATATACCTAGCCCAGAGGACAAGGTGTTGGGTGAATGCCGTGATGTTGTTGGCCACCCGCTCCTCCCATCAGCCTAGGTACAAACACGCATTGCTGGGGGTGAAGCAGGTTCCTATCGCCGTTCCCTGGGTTTGGCAATGGATTACATGATCAAATAGTAAAAAGTTATTTGTAAGGTATGTGTACATCATGGTAAGAAGCATTTCAGTATGCATATAATAAGGTAAGTCACTTTTTTTAGGAAATGGCGACTAGCTTCCATACCCAGGTTATGGGGTATGCATGTGTACAAACTGTTCACATCAAGTGTCATTAAGAGCATATTTTCCTCCCACGTTACATCATTTATCAGTCTGAGAAAATCCCCAATGTCTTGTACGTATGATGGAAGGGCTTGTACATATGGATGTAGAAAATAATCAATATATTTTGATGTATTCTCATAGGTACTTCCTATGGATGACACAATTGGGCGCCCTGGGGGATTTGACTTGTTTTTGTGTATTTTGGGCAATAGATACAATGCTGCCAGTTTGCGATATTCACAGTTAAGATATTTGTACTCATCATCTGTCAATAATTTTTCATTTTTCCATTTTATCAAATTGACTTTATATTGTTCATTACTAGTGTCATAACATGCTCTATTGGTAACAATGTAACTTTCAGCATCATTCAGTTGCCTTTTACCTTCATCTAAATACATCAGTCTCGGCCAAATCACGACATTCCCACCCTTGTCTGATTTTTTAATTAAAATATGTTTGTTTTCTTGCAGCTCTTTGACTGCCTTCTGTTGTTTGAGGGTGAGATTGCTGCTTTTGTACTGCACAGATTTCTCAAGTTTTTTAAATTTGGTTTTTACCCCTTTCTCAAAGACCTCAATGGCCTCATTGTGTATTTGGGTCACAAACTTGGATTTAGGTTTAAAATTGCTACCACTAATGCAATCAAGCGGCATAATTTCATCAGCCATACTCTCTAATGGATTTTGAGTACAGTCTTCACCACTTTCTAATGCTTTCATGGTATGTAAGAGATCAATGTCCCCAATGGCTAGATTGGTGTTGGGTTTTATAACCGGTACTGTCTCCTTTCCTTTGTGTTCAAACCATTTTTTAAGCTTCAATTTTCTGACAAAATGGAACAAATCAATTCTTCAGACGCGGTCGTCTGCAGCTGAGGAGAAGCGTACCGCTTGTCATTTACGAGCCAGGGATTGTTTACATTACCTCCTGAATATCAGCAAACATGAATTCGGCAAGCCGTGAGGCAACGAGAAGGGAAGCAGCTGAACTGCTATTTATACCCATTAACAGAAACACTACGGATGTGGGCAGATTGGGTAATAGTATAGCCAAAGACTCTTTAAGGAAAAAATAACTCTGGGATAAATTGTGGAAATGCGCTAAATTAGAACAAGCGAAGGGGTGGGAGGCTACCGCTCTCCAGAAGTATGTCGATTGCGAACGCGTACCAAGAGGGTTACGCATTTTCATAACTCCCACGTTCAATGACCCCGATCCGTAGTTGATTTAGGAGTGGGCGATGAATAATCACCAATGCTCAACGGTGATGTTGAAGTTACTAGTTAAATATGCACTAAAGGACACAGCAAGATTGGCAGCTGAAATCGATGTATTAACCACTCAATTAAATACCAAGTACTCACAAAGTGAATTTGAGTCAGAAATGAAGAAACTGACCTTGAAACTAGAGAAGGCAGAAGAAGAGATCAAATTAAAGAAACAAAGAAAGTTCCATAGGGACCATCTGGATTATGAACTGGGCCAAATTTTTACGTTTGGACATAATTTTGATCACTTAAGGGAAACAAACCTGATAAGAGTGGATAATAGGGAGCAATCTCAACATGTGAACACAGATGATTCATCAGGAGGTGTCATGGTAGAAAGTGTCAACCCAAGTACAAACAGAATGCCTGAAGGAACGGAAAGTGCAGCTTCCACTCATCAAGATGAAGCAGGAGTAAAATCCAAAAGTTTAAAGGAGTTTACCTTAATGGCGCGAGGCCGACAAGGTGCAGGAAGCCCGGGATCTCAAGAAAAAACAGCTCGCTGTTGAGGCGCCAGAGAAATAAGCAGAAGAGGTATAAAGAAACAAGGAGTTCTAGACGGTTTCATGTGAATGACAACAAGGGGCAAATCGGCTGCAAAATGAAGGACACATTCACTGTGGTAAATATTTCAGATACTTTATTGACATTTGATCAAATAGATGTTTTATCATTAGGCCTCACTTTCTGTCCAACTAACAAATTTAATTATACTGATGGAAGAATTGATTTGTTCCATTTTGTCAGAAAATTGAAGCTTAAAAAATGGTTTGAACACAAATGAAAGGAGACAGTACCGGTTATAAAACCCAACACCAATCTAACCATTGGGGACATTGATCTCTTACATACCATGAAAGCATTAGAAAGTGGTGAAGACTGTACTCAGAATCCATTAGAGAGTATGGCTGATGAAATGATGCTGCTTGATTGCATTAGTGGTAGCAATTTTAAACCTAAATCCAAGTTTGTGCCTCAACTACACAATGAGGCCATTGAGGTCTTTGGAAAGGGGTAAAAACCAAATTAAAAAAACTTGAGAGATCTGTGCAGTACAAACGCAGCAATCTCATCCTCAAACAACAGAAGGCAGTCAAAGAACTGCAAGTAACAAACATATTATAATTAAAAAATCAGACAAGGGTGGTAATGTCTTCATTTGGCCGAGACAGATGTATTTAGATGAAGGTAAAAGGCAACTGAATGATGCTGAAAGTTACATTGTTACCAACAGAGCATGTTAAGATACTAGTAATGAACAATATAAAGTCAATTTGATAAAATTACTGACAGATGATGAGTACAAATATCTTAACTGTGAATATCCCAAACTGGCGGCATTGTATCTATTGCCCAAAATACACAAAAACAAGTCAAATCCCCCAGGGCGACCAATTGTGTAATCCATAGGAAGTACCTATGAGAATACATCAAAATATATTGATTATTTTCTACGTCCATATGTACAAGCCCTTCCATCATACGTACAAGACACTGGGGATTTTCTCAGACTGATAAATGATGTAACGTGGGAGGAAAATATGCTCTTAATGACACTTGATGTGAACAGTTTGTACACATGCATACCCCATAACCTGGGTATGGAAGCTAGTCGTCATTTCTTAAAAAAAAGTGACTTACCTTATTATATGCATACTGAAATGCTTCTTACCATGATGTACCCATTCCTTACAAATAACTATTTCCTATTTGATCATGTAATCTATCGTCAAACCCAGGGAACGGCGATGGGAACCTGCTTCACCCCCAGCTATGCAGGTTTGTACCTAGGCTGGTGGGAGGAGCGGGTGGCCAACAACATCACGGCCTTCACCTAACACGTCGTCCTCTGGGCTAGGTATATAGATGACGTTTTCTGTATTTAGAGGGGGACAGAAGGTGAAGCTACACAGTTTGTAGAAACATTGAACGACAACCAATGCATTCTGAAATTTACCATCACTACACATACTGAATCCATTGAGTTTCTGGATGTAGAAGTTAGAGTCAAGGATAACAAACTGGAAAGCAAACTGTTTCGCAAAGCTACTGCCGGGAACAGTTTGCTTCATGCAAATAGCTGTCACCCGAAAAACCTGATAAATAGTATACCGTACGGTGAGCTCCTCAGAGCAAGAAGAAATTGTAGCTCTGAACAGGCATTCCAGGAGGAAGTGACAAATATGAAGGTCAGATTAATTGAAAGGGGTTACCCCAACAAAGTGATAAAACAGGCATGTGACAAAGTTATGCAGTACAAAGAACAGATACGTTACTAGTGAAACATAAAGATTTGAGCAAAGAAGAACCCATTTGATTCATAACCACGTATAGTAATCAATCTTGGGAGGTCAGGAAATGTCTTAAAAAATACTGGCATGTTCTTAATACAGATGAGACATTGAAGAAAAATATAGGTGTGAATCCTATGATTACTTTTAGAAAATGCACGGCATAAACGACTTACTATGTAACAGCACTTTGCAAACTGTAAAAGATCCCAATCCCATACAGGGTTTCTTTGTATGTGGTTCATGCAAAGCTTGTAAAAAGAGCATGAACCCCAAAGAGATGAAGTTATCCCAAGACCAGAAACCATTCATCATCACCAAGCATTTAACATGCAAATCGGATTTTTGTGTGTATGCTTTGTGCTGTCCTTGTTCATTAATATACATTGGCAGCACTATTCATCAAGTCAAAAAACGGGTCCTGGAACTTATGAGGGCCATTGCCAATGAGGATAAGCAATACCCGGTTGCCAGACATTTTAAGGAGTTCCATAATAAAAACAGCAGCCTTTTACAATTCTGTGCCTTAGATAGAATCACTGTATCAGAAAGAGGAGGTAACAGAGTGAGGGAACTCAGACATTTAGAGTCCAGACTGATTATCAAGTTTGGAACCATACACCCAATGGGATTGAACAAAGATGAAGAATTACCGGTCCATTTAGGCTAATAGTTGTACCCGATATTACTGTCCTCTACCAAGTTGGATTTTATGTATGTTTCTCGTATGCTTAGTTTTCTTTGTTTTATTTGACCACATTGTATTGACTGCACTATTTTTATTCTTGTAGGAGATGAAAATATCAGCTTGCTGAATGAAAGGAACACAAAAGAGCTGAAATATCTATGCAGTTTAAGATTGAGACTGAAGACATGTTTTGAGTAAGAACTTTGTTGTGATTTGTTCAAGCCCACTTGGGCAGGATGGACAATATATTGGACTGGGCAGGATTATGATATAAAATCTGGATAGTTGTTGAGCACCAGAATTTAATTGGCCCACTGGGGCGGAATTGACAATCGTTATTATTATTATTTTTTGATGACAAACCTGTTGACAAAAATAGCCTTTAATTTATATTAGATTTATAATGATCTATATAAGTTGAAATCATGTATAATGGCACTCTATGAATGTACAGTTTAATAATTACTGCAGCTCTATTGAATCCTATAGAGAAGGTGATCACTTCAAAATGGATGCCATTTTCCCGTTTATGACCAAGCATTGGGATATGTAGTCCTACTTCTATTGCTGTATATGTGCACTATATGTAACTGATCGACACAAACAGTCTTTGACCTGTGATCAAGGTGCGGCTGCACCGAAATGCGTCGGGCAATGTTTGCCACTTGTTTGATTATAATATTTATGCTTCAATGGAATTGGGCTCGATAACTTTTGTCTATTGACATTGGATTGACTGTATATATATATACATTGTTTTTGGAATCTAAGTGACCTGCCCTGGTCATGGATGGCACCACTGCAATAACATTGCGGGTCTGCTGCCGCCAGGAATTCAAGCGGCGGCGTTGAGCAGGAGATGCCTTGAACTGCATTTTCATTCCTGCATGACATTGTTTTCCCCATTAAATTGTTTTTAAATTCTACAAATGGTGATTGATGACGGCACACCATTTGGGGTTGATTTAATATAGAACTACCAGCCCCATAATGCTTTGTAATTATCTATTTTAGAGTCATGGCAATAAAAGAGGGAAAACGCTGGTCGTCTGCACGTCATCAATTTTGAATCGGAGGCTGCCCATGAAGAAGGGCGGTGTGCCCGAAACGCGTCAGCAGCAGATTTGAGGGGTTATGTTTGCTGGACCTGTGCGATCCTGAGTGTTCCTCCACCCCAGGGGTAACCTTGTTTTTGGAATATATATATATATATATATATATATATATATATATATTCATTGAAAAAACCATAGGTTTTAGGGACAGTTATAGTTAGTTGGACATTTCACTCGTACAAAACCATAGAAATTCCCCGTTATAGTTAGTTCAGCTAACTATAACTCGCGCCCGCAATGCACTGCTGATGACGTCACATATTACATCACTCATGACATGGTCAGTGACATCACTGATGACATCACTGATGACATCTCAAATGACATCACTGATGACATCACTGATGACATCATCCAGTGACTGTGTTTTTCTGTAAAGTTTAAATATGTTTAATATATATAGGGAAAGGCGTATTGAAGAATGAGTGGGTGTATAAGTGTCTGAATGGATGATTTAGTACGTGAGTGACTGACTCTACAAGTGAGTGATTAAATGTATCTTACTGAATGCATGGGTTAGTGACTAAACTGTGTGAATGTATGTATCCGTCTGTCTGTTGGTTTGTAAGCGGCTGCATGGCTTTCTGAATAGCTACATGAGTGTCTACATGGGTTATTGATTGATTGTCTGAGTATCTGTATGGGTGCCTGAGTGTTTGTGTGGGTGGGGTGTGTGTGACTCTGTGCATAGATGTGTGAGTTGGTGATTCACTGGGTGCAAGGTTTCAAGAGTGCATCTGTGATGGACTGTATGGGTGGGTGAGTGAGTGTATGGGTGTGTTAGTGATTGAATGTATATCTCAGTGGTACATGTGTGAGTAACTACATATGTGAAAGGCAGTATATATGTGTGTTGGAGTATATAAATGGCTATAAGTGAGAGTGTGTGATTGTGAGAGTGGCTGTATGGATGAGTGTGTACTTGTATCAGTGATTGTATAAGAGCGTAAGAATGTGCTAGTATTTGTATGAGTAAGTGAGCTGGTGTGTGTATAACTGTATAGGTGAGTAAATGGGTGTGTGATTAAGTTTTTTGCATGACTGACTAGGTGTGTGAGTACCTCTATGGATGAGTGACGGTGTGTGAGTGTTTATATAGGTGTATGAGTGCATATGATAGTCCTGTACTGAGTGACTAAGTATGAGTGACTGTACGGGTGAGTGAGTGGATGTGTGTGTAGACCTAAGAATCAGTGAGTGGGTATGTAGTTTTTGGTGTTGGAGTGTCTATGGTTTTGAGAATGGCAGTCTGTAATTTAGAGTGGGTGTATCAAAAGTTATATTAGGGTGTGAGAAGATGCATGAAATTATCACATGGATGATGTCATCAGTGATGTCATTTGAGATGTCATCAGTGATGTCATCAGTGATGTCACTGACCATGTCATGAGTGATGTAATATGTGACGTCATCAGCAGTGCATTGCGGGCGCGAGTTATAGTTAGCTGAACTAACTATAACGGGGGAATTTCTATGGTTTTGTAAGAGTGAAATGTCCAACTAACTATAACTGTCCCTAAAACCTATGGTTTTTTCAGTGAATTTCAAAGGTTTTTAAATGCTAATTTCTAACTATAACGTGTCTGAAACCTATGTTTTTTTCAGTGAATTTCAAAGGTTTTTTAAATGCTAATTTCTAACTATAACGTGCCTGAAACCTATGATTTTTAAGTGAATTTCAAAGGTTTTTAAATGCTAGTTTCTAACTATGCCTACAGAGGTAGGACATGTGAAGAAAGAAGAAAAAACGCACAGAAAGAAGCAAAAGATGTGCAGAAAGAACCAACAGAGGAGCAGAAAGAGGCCTTGTTGCAAAATCATCCTGTGCCCACAACTTTTTCAGACGGGTACTGGTGGTAACTGACTCTGACTAACCAGAGCCAGTGCTATGCTAAAAGACACTTAGAATACAGTGAAAACACCTACATACACTAGGGAACACTATGCGTTGGGGTACCCCTGTGATTAGCATGACCTCCTCTGCAAGTCCCTAGTACATGATAGGGCAGGGGATTAAAACTACCTCTTAAAACGTGCTACAGGGCGCGTTTGCACAGTGGTGAAGGGAGGGGGGGCCTGAGGTGACATGTGTGCAAACGCACCCCGTGGCGCGTTTTAAGTTGCGGGATTAAGTCCCCTTGAATTACGAGGGTCCCTGGGGCCCAACTAGCCCCCAGGTACCTACAGTTAGGACCACAGAGCTGAGTTGCAGAGAGGCGTTCCGAGGCCACGCACCTTTTTCACCTCTCTGCAACGCAACTCTGTTGTGCTTACTGAAGGTACCTGGTGGGCTAGTTGGCTCCCAGGGTCCCTCAGGATTCAAAGGGAATTAATTCCCCAACTTAAAACGCACCACAGGGCGTGTTTGTGCACATGTCACCTGAGGCCCCGCCCCTCCCTTCACCACTGTGCAAACGCGCCCCGTGGTGCGTTTTAAGTTGGGGGATTAGGTCACCTTGAATCCTGAGGGTCCCTGGGGCCCAACTAGCCCACTAGGTACTTCCAGTAAGCACCACAGGCCTGCGTTGCAACGCCTGTAACAAATTGTGCAGTTGTGTTTAGGTAGTGAAGAGGGTCATGCTGGGGGTAGTGTTTTAGGGTTTAGGGTAGTGCAGTCGTGTTTGTGTAGTGTAGGGGGTCATGCTGGGGGTAGATTTAGGGCTTAGGGTAGTGCAGTGGTGTTTGGGTAGTGTAGGGAGTCGTGCTGGGGCGATTGTTTTAGGGTTTAGGGTAGTGCAGTGGTGTTTGGGTAGTGTAGGGGGGCGTGCTGGGTAGTGTTTTAGGGTTTAGGGTAGTGCAGTGGTGTTTGGGTAGTGTAGGGGTCGTGCTGGGGGTAGTGATTTAGGGTAGTGCAGTGGTGTTTGGGTAGTGTAGGGGGTACTGCTGGGGGTAGTGTTTTAGGGTTTAGGGTAGTGCAGTGGTGTTTGGGTAGTGTAGGGGTACTGCTGGGGGTAGTTTTTAGGGTTTAGGGTAGTGCAGTGGTGTTTGGGTAGTGTAGGGGTACTGCTGGGGTAGTTTTTTAGGGTTTAGGGTAGTGCAGTGGTGTTTGGGTAGTGTAGTGGTTCGTGCTGGGGGTCGTTTTTTAGGGTTTAGGGTAGTGCAGTGGTGTTTGTGTAGTGTAGGGGGTAGTGTTTTAGGGTTTAGGGTAGTGCAGTGGTGTTTGTGTAGTATAGGAGGTCGCACAGGGGGTGGTGTTTCAGGGTTTAGGGCAGTGCAGTGGTGTTCGGGCAGTGTAGGGGGTCGTGCAGGGGTGGTGTTTCAGGGTTTAGGGCAGTGGTGTTCGGGCAGTCGAGGGGGTCGTGCTGGGGGTGGTGTTTCAGGGTTTGGGGCAGTGCAGTGGTGTTCGAGCAGTAAAGGGGGTCGTGCTGGGGGTGGTGTTTCAGGGTTTGGGGCAGTGCAGTGGTGTTCGAGCAGTAAAGGGGGTCGTGCTGGGGGTGGTGTTTCAGGGTTTAGGGCAGTGCAGTGGTGTTCGGGCAGTGTAGGGGGTGGTGCAGGGGTGGTGTTTCAGGGTTTAGGGCAGTGCAGTGGTGTTCGGGCAGTGTAGGGGGTGGTGCAGGGGTGGTGTTTCAGGGTTTAGGGCAGTGCAGTGGTGTTCGGGCAGTGTAGGGGTCATGCAGGGGTGGTGTTTCAGGGTTTAGTGCAGTGGTGTTCGGGCAGTGTAGGGGGTCGTGCTGGGGCTGGTGTTTCAGGGTTTAGGGCAGTACAGTGGTGTTCGGGAATGTAGGGGGTCGTGCTGGGGCTGGTGTTTCAGGGTTTAGGGCAGTGCAGTGGTGTTCGGGCAGTGTAGTGGGTCATGCTGGGGCTGGTGTTTCAGGGTTTAGGGCAGTGCAGTGGTGTTCGGGCAGTGTAGGGGGTCTTGCTGGGGCTGGTGTTTCAGGGTTTAGGGCAGTGCAGTGGTGTTCGGGCAGTGTAGGGGGTGGTGTTTCAGTGTTTAGGGCAGTGTTGTTCAGGCAGTGTAGGGGGTCTTGCTGGGGTTGATGTTTCAGGGTTTAGGGCAGAGCAGTGGTGTTCGGGCAGTGTAGGGGGTCGTGCTGGGGGTGGTGTTTCAGGGTTTAGGGCAGTGCAGTGGTGTTCCGGCAGTGTAGGAGGTCATGCAGGGGTGGTATTTCAGGGTTTAGGGCAGTGCAGTGTTGTTCGGGCAGTGTAGGGGGTCGTGCTGAGGGTGGTGTTTCAGGGTTTAGGGCAGTGCAGTGGTGTTCGGGCAGTGTAGGGTGTCGTGCTGAGGGGTGGTGTTTCAGGGTTTAGGGCAGTGCAGTGGTGTTCGGGCAGTGTAGGGGTCATGCAGGGGGTGGTGTTTCAGGGTTTAGGGCAGTGCAGTGGTGTTTGGGCAGTGTAGGGGGTCGTGCAGGGGTGGTGTTTCAGGGTTTAGGGCAGTGCAGTGGTGTTCGGCCAGTGTAGGTGGTCTTGCTGGGGGTGGTGTTTCAGGCTTTAGTGCAGTGGTGTTCGGGCAGTGTAGGGGTCTTGCTGGGGGTGGTGTTTCAGGGTTTAGGGCAGTGCAGTGGTGTTCGGGCAGTGTAGGGGGTCTTGCTGGGGCTGGTGTTTCAGGGTTTAGGGCAGTGCAGTGGTGTTCGGGCAGTGTAGGGGGTCGTGCTGGGGCTGGTGTTTGAGGGTTTAGGGTAGTGCAGTGGTGTTCGGGCAGTGTAGGGGGTCGTGCTGGGGCTGGTGTTTCAGGGTTTAGGGCAGTGCAGTTGTTTTCGGGCAGTGTAGGCGGTCGTGCTGGGGCTGGTGTTTCAGGGTTTAGGGCAGTGCAGTGGTGTTCGGGCAGTGTACGGGGTTGTGCTGGGGCTGGTGTTTCAGGGTTTAGGGCAGTGCAGTGGTGTTCGGGCAGTGTAGGGGTCGTGCTGGGGGTGGTGTTTCAGGGTTTAGGGCAGTGCAGTGGTGTTCGGGCAGTGTAGGGGGTCGTCCTGGGGCTGGTGTTTCATGGTTTAGGGCAGTGCAGTGGTGTTCGGGCAGTGTAGGGGGTCGTGCTGGGAGTGGTGTTTCAGCGTTTAGGGCAGTGCAGTGGTGTTCGGGCAGTGTAGGGGGTCATGCTAGGGGTGGTGTTTCAGGGTTTAGAGCAGTGCTGTGGTTTTCGGGCAGTGTAGGGGGTCTTGCTGGGGGTGGTGTTTCAGGGTTTAGGGCAGTGGTGTTCGGGCAGTGTAGGGGTCTTGCTGGGGGTGATGTTTCAGGGTTTAGGGCAGTGCAGTGGTGTTCGGGCAGTGTAGGGGGTCTTGCTGGGGGAAGTGTTTCGGGGTTTAGGGCAGTGCAGTGGTGTTCGTGCAGTGTAGGGGGTCGTGCTGGGGGTGGTGTTTCAGGGTTTAGGGCAGTGCAGTAGTGTTCGGGCAGTGTAGGGGATCGTGCAGGGGTGGTGTTTCAGGGTTTAGGGCAGTGCAGTGGTGTTCGGGCAGTGTAGGGGGTCGTGCTGGAGTGGTGTTTCAGGGTTTAGGGCAGTGCAGTGGTGTTCGGGCAGTGTAGGGGGTCGTGCAGGGGTGGTGTTTCAGGGTTTAGGGCAGTGCAGTGGTGTTCGGGCAGTGTATGGGTCGTGCTGGGGCTGGTGTTTCAGGGTTTAGGGCAGTGCAGTGGTGTTCGGGCAGTGTAGGGGGTCTTGCTGGGGGTGGTGTTTCAGGGTTTAGGGCAGTGGTGTTCGGGCAGTGTAGGGGGTCTTGCTGGGGGTGATGTTTCAGGGTTTAGGGCAGTGCAGTGGTGTTCGGTCAGTGTAGGGGGTCTTGCTGGGGGTAGTGTTTCAGGGTTTAAAGGCAGTGCAGTGGTGTTCGTGCAGTGTAGGGGGTCGTGCTGGGGATGGTGTTTCAGGGTTTAGGGCAGTGCAGTAGTGTTCGGGCAGTGTAGGGGGTCGTGCAGGGGGTGGTGTTTCACGGTTTAGGGCAGTGCAGTGGTGTTCGGGCAGTGTAGGGGGTCGTGATGGGGTGGTGTTTCAGGGTTTAGGGCAGTGCAGTGGTGTTCGGGCAGTGTAGGGGGTCGTGATGGGTTGGTGTTTCAGGGTTTAGGGCAGTGCAGTGGTGTTCGGGCAGTGTAGGGGTTCGTGCTGGGGGTGGTGTTTCAGGGTTTAGGGCAGTGGTGTTCGGGCAGTGTAGGGGGTCTTGCTGGGGGTGATGTTTCAGGGTTTAGGGCAGTGCAGTGGTGTTCGGGTAGTGTAGGAGGTCTTGATGGGGGTAGTGTTTCAGGGTTTAGGGCAGTGCAGTGGTGTTCGGGCAGTGTGGGGGGCGTGCTGGGGGTGGTGTTTCAGGGTTTAGGCCAGTGCAGTGGTGTTCGGGCAGTGTAGGGGTTGTGAAGGGGGTGGTGTTTCAGGGTTTAGGGCAGTGCAGTGGTGTTCGGGCAGTGTAGTGGGTCATGCTAGGGTTGGTGTTTCAGGGTTTAGGGCAGTGCAATGGTGTTCGGGCAGTGTAGGGGGTCGTGCCGGGGCTGGTGTTTCAGGGTTTAGGGCAGTGCAGTGGTGTTCGGGCAGTGTAGGGGGTCGTGCTGGGGGTAGTGTTTTAGGGTTTAGGGTAGTGCAGTGATGCTTGTGTAGTGTAGGGGGTCGTGCTGGGGGTAGTGTTTTAGGGTTTAGGGTAGTGCAGTGGTGTTTGTGTAGTGTAGGGGTCATGTTTTAGGGTAGTGCAGTGGTGTTTGGGTAGTGTAGGGGGTCGTGCTGGGGGTAGTGTTTTAGGATTTAGGTTAGTGCTGTGTTGTTTGGGTAGTGTAGGGGGTCGTGCTGGGGTAGTGTTTTAGGGTTTAAGGTAGTGCAGTGGTGTTTGTGTAGTGTAGGGGGTCGTGCTGGGGGTAGTGTTTTAGTGTTTAGGGTAGTGCAGTGGTGCTTGTGTAGTGTAGGGGGTCGTGCTGGGGGTAGTGTTTTAGGTTTTAGGGTAGTGCAGTGGTGTTTGTGTAGTGTAGGGGTCATGTTTTAGGGTAGTGCAGTGGTGTTTGGGTAGTGTAGGGGGTCGTGCTGGGGGTAGTGTTTTATGATTTAGGTTAGTGCAGTGGTGTTGGGGTAGTGTTTTAGGGTTTAGGGTAGTGCAGTGGTGTTTGTGTAGTGTAGGGGGTCATGCTGGGGGTAGTATTTTAGGGTTTAGGATAGTGCAGTGATGCTTGTGTAGTGTAGGGGGTCGTGCTGGGGGTAGTGTTTTAGGGTTTAGGGTAGTGCAGTGGTGTTTTTGTAGTGTAGGGGGTCATGTTTTAAGATGCAACGCTCCAATACCTGACCAGTCTGCACTACATAAAACTGCAAAAAACTAAAAATAAAAAGTGTTTTGCACACTTTTGTCATTGGGCTATATGTGGGCTACATCTGGGTAATATTTGTGCTACATTTGGGCTCTTTTTTCACTGGTGGCCATCTTGGAAGACTTCTTTGTTATGAAGTTTCCTAATTTCCTCATTTACTGCAGTCTCCTCAGTAGGAAATGCTTTCAGTTTTTACTTTGATTCCATCAAGAAGGCATTCAGATTTGTCAAACATTTGCCATAAATTCAGAATGTTAGCACTCTAGTTGTTCATTAGATCACTGTAGTAAAGCTACTGCTCACCAAGGAGTTAACTGGAAGTCTACTGCTGGTATTGAAAGTGATTGTTTCAGTCTGCATGTCAGAATTTTCTAATGAAATAGAAGAGGATTTGAGATCTCACTTAAAACATGCACTAAATTTTCTTTTTGCAGCACTAACCATAATTTCAATGCCAAAATGAACCCCCTCATTTTGTTCCTTTTTAAATTAAATGTTTTAAGTGTTACCAGTTTATTCCAATCAAGATGGCTTCAGGTGTGCCATACTTTTGTCATAAGTAAGGCTGTTAGCACTCTAGTTGTTCTTTAGAACACTCTGGGAAGCTGCAGTAGAACACAAAGGCATCAACTGACAGGCTGCTCCTGTTGAAATATAACAGGAATATATTTGAGATCTCACTTAAAACATGTCTTAATTTTTTCTTTCTACAGCACTAACCATAATTTCTATGGCAAAATGAACCCCTCATTTTGTTCCTTTTTAAATTAAATGTTTTAAGTGATACCAGTTTATTCCAATCAAGATGGCTTCAGGTGTGCCATACGTTTGTCATAAGTAAGACTGTTAGCGCTCTAGTTGTTCTTTAGAACACTCTGGGAAGCTGCAGTAGAACACAAAGGCATCAACTGACAGGCTGCTCCTGTTGAAATATAACAGGAAGATATTTGAGATCACACTTGAAACATGTCCTAATTTTTCTTTCTACAGCAATAACCATAATTTCTATGACAAAATGAACCCCATCATTTTGTTCCTTTTTAAATTAAATGTTTTAAGTGTTACCAGTTTATTCCAATCAAGATGGCTTCAGGTGTGCCATACTTTTGTCATAAGTAAGGCTGTTAGCACTCTAGTTGTTCTTTAGAACACTCTGGGAAGCTGCAGTAGAACACAAAGGCATCAACTGACAGGCTGCTCCTGTTGAAATATAACAGGAATATATTTGAGATCTCACTTAAAACATGTCCTAATTTTTCTTTCTACAGCACTAACCATAATTTCTATGGCAAAATGAACCCCCTCATTTTGTTCCTTTTTAAATTAAATGTTTTAAGTGTTACCAGTTTATTCCAATCAAGATGGCTTCAGGTGTGCCATACTTTTGTCATAAGTAAGACTGTTAGCGCTCTAGTTGTTCTTTAGAACACTCTGGGAAGCTGCAGTAGAACACAAAGGCATCAACTGACAGGCTGCTCCTGTTGAAATATAACAGGAAGATATTTGAGATCACACTTGAAACATGTCCTAATTTTTCTTTCTACAGCACTAACCATAATTTCTATGACAAAATGAACCCCATCATTTTGTTCCTTTTTAAATTAAATGTTTTAAGTGTTACCAGTTTATTCCAATCAAGATGGCTTCAGGTGTGCCATACTTTTGTCATAAGTAAGACTGTTAGCGCTCTAGTTGTTCTTTAGAACACTCTGGGAAGCTGCAGTAGAACACAAAGGCATCAACTGACAGGCTGCTCCTGTTGAAATAAAACAGGAAGATATTTGAGATCACACTTGAAACATGTCCTAATTTTTCTTTCCAGAGCACTAACCATAATTTCTATGACAAGATGAACCCCATCATTTTGTTCCTTTTTAAATTAAATGTTTTAAGTGTTACCAGTTTATTCCAATCAAGATGGCTTCAGGTGTGCCATACTTTTGTCATAAGTAAGGCTGTTAGCACTCTAGTTGTTCTTTAGAACACTCTGGGAAGCTGCAGTAGAACACAAAGGAATCAACTGACAGTCTCTGCCCTTGTTGGATGTACATGTTTTACTGAGAATGTCAGACTTCATTCTCACATGACTGAGAAAGATAATGTGAATTTACAGAAAATATGCTCTCATTTTAGCTTCTGGAGCACCTTTCAAAACTGTATGGGACAAGCATGTGAAAATAGTTTTCTCTCAAACATGATTCATGATATCCCAGCAGAAGGTTTTTCACAGGGTAAAATCACCTTAGAACACACCACAATTCCTGAAATTAGTATGGTACCATCAACAAATGAATTCTAATGTAACTAAAGTCTGTTATCACCCTTTATAGTTCTCCTTTTGGTAACCCTCAAAATCTTCGATTCACTACAATGCATTTCAATGGGGTACTATCATTTATATTGGTCCCAAGATGGCTGCCAGCAATTCCAGGATGAAGTGCTGACAGCCAATCAGATCTCACGATGACATGTGTGGTTAGGCTCCGCCCAGATATATATGTGTTTTTACTTTTGATTTTCTCAGCAACTACTGAACGGATTTACACCATTTAACAAAAGGGTTCTTTCTGAACCAAGAACAACCTCTTTGCCAAATTTGGTGTAATTCCGTTCAGCAGTTCGGGCTGTAGCCTTGCATAAAGTTTCCTATGGGAAATTGATTTTTGACTCTTATTTTTTAATTTCTCCGCAACTACTGAACGGATTTACACCATTTAACAAAAAGGGTTCTTTCTGAACCAAGAACTACCTCTTTGCCAAATTTTGTGTAATTCCGTTCAGCAGTTCGGGCTGTAGCCGTGGCTAAAGTTTCCTATGGGAAAATGAATGGGGAAAACACGTTTTGGGATGTCATTTGAGATGTCATCAGTGATGTCATCAGTGATGTCACTGACCATGTCATGAGTGATGTAATATGTGACGTCATCAGTAATGCATTGCGGGGCGCGAGTTATAGTTAGCTGAACTAACTATAACGGGGGAATTTCTATGGTTTTGTACGAGTGAAATGTCCAACTAACTATAACTGTCCCTAAACCTATTGTTTTTTCAGTGAATTTCAAAGGTTTTTTAAATGCTAATTTCTAACTATAACGTGTCTGAAACCTATGGTTTTTCAGTGAATTTCAAAGGTTTTTAAATGCTAATTTCTAACTATAACGTGCCTGAAACCTGTGATTTTTAAGTGAATTTCAAAGGTTTTTTTAAATGCTAGTTTCTAACTATGCCTACAGAGGTAGGACATGTGAAGAAAGAAGAAAAAAACGCACAGAAAGAAGCAAAAGATGTGCAGAAAGAACCAACAGAGGAGCAGAAAGAGGCCTTGTTGCAAAATCTTCCTGTGCCCACAACTTTTTCAGACGGGTACTGGTGGTAACTGACTCTGACTAACCAGAGCCAGTGCTATGCTAAAAGACACTTAGAATACAGTGAAAACACCTACATACACTAGGGAACACTATGCGTTGGGGTACCCCTGTGATTAGCATGACCTCCTCTGCAAGTCCCTAGTACATAATAGGGCAGGGGATTAAAACTACCTCTTAAACGCGCTACAGGGCGCGCTTGCACAGTGGTGAAGGGAGGGGGCCTGAGGTGACATGTGTGCAAACGCACCTCGTGGCGCGTTTTAAGTTGCGGGATTAAGTCCCTTGAATTCTGAGGGTCCCTGGAGCTCAACTAGCCCCCAGGTACCTACAGTTAGGACCACAGAGCTGAGTTGCAGAGAGGCGTTCCGAGGCCACGCACCTTTTTCACCTCTCTGCAACGCAACTCTGTTGTGCTTACTGAAGGTACCTGGTGGGCTAGTTGGCTCCCAGGGTCCCTCAGGATTCAAAGGGAATTAATTCCCCAACTTAAAACGCACCACAGGGCGTGTTTGCGCACATGTCACCTGAGGCCCCGCCCTCTCCTTCACCACTGTGCAAACGCGCCCCGTGGTGCGTTTTAAGTTGGGGGATTAGGTCACCTTGAATCCTGAGGGTCCCTGGGGCCCAACTAGCCCACTAGGTACTTCCAGTAAGCACCACAGGCCTGCGTTGCAACGCCTGTAACAAATTGTGCAGTTGTGTTTAGGTAGTGAAGAGGGTCGAGCTGGGGGTAGTGTTTTAGGGTTTAGGGTAGTGCAGTGGTGTTTGTGTAGTGTAGGGGGTCATGCTGGGGGTAGATTTAGGGTTTAGGGTAGTGCAGTGGTGTTTGGGTAGTGTAGGAGTCGTGCTGGGGGAGTGTTTTAGGGTTTAGGGTAGTGCAGTGGTGTTTGGGTAGTGTAGGGGTCGTGCTGGGGGTAGTGTTTTAGGGTTTAGGGTAGTGCAGTGGTGTTTGGGTAGTGTAGGGGGTCGTGCTGGGGGTAGTGATTTAGGGTAGTGCAGTGGTGTTTGGGTAGTGTAGGGGTACTGCTGGGGGTAGTGTTTTAGGTTTAGGTTAGTGCAGTGGTGTTTGGGTAGTGTAGGGGTACTACTGGGGGTAGTGTTTTAGGGTTTAGGGTAGTGCAGTGGTGTTTGTGTAGTATAGGGGGTAGTGTTTTAGGGTTTAGGGTAGTGCAGTGGTGTTTGTGTAGTGTAGGAGGTCATGTTTTAGGGTTTAGGGTAGTGCAGTGGTCTTTGGGTAGTGTAGGGAGTCGTGCGGGACTAGTGTTTTAGGGTAGTGTAGGGGGTCATGCGGGGGTAGTGTTTTAGGGATTAGGGTAGTGCATTGGTGTTTGGGTAGTGTAGGGGTCATACGGGGGTAGTGTTTTAGGGTTTAGGGCAGTGCAGTGGTGTTTGGGTAGTGTAGGGGTCGTGCTGGGGGAGTGTTTTAGGGTTTAGGGCAGTGCAGTGGTGCTCGGGTAGTGTAGGGGGTCATGCTGGGGGAGTGTTTTAGGGTTTAGGGCAGTGCAGTGGTGTTCGGGTAGTGTAGGGGGTCGTGCTGGGGGTAGTGTTTGAGGGTTTAGGGCAGTGCAGTCGTGTTCGGGTAGTGTAGGGGTTGTGCTGGGGGTAGTATTTTAGGGTTTAGGGCAGTGCAGTGGTGTTTGGGCAGTGTAGGGGGTAATGCTGGGGGTGGTGTTTTAGGTTTAGGGCAGTGCAGTGGTGTTCGGGCAGTGTAGGGGGTCGTGCTGGGGGTGGTGTTTCAGGGTTTAGGGCAGTGCAGTGGTGTTCGGGCAGTGTAGGGGGTGGTGTTTCAGGGTTTAGGGCAGTGCAGTGGTGTTCGGGCAGTGTAGGGGGTTGTGCGGGGGGTGGTGTTTCAGGGTTTAGGGCAGTGGTGTTCGGGCAGTGTAGGGGGTTGTGCTGGGGGTGGTGTTTCATGGTTTGGGGCAGTGCAGTGGTGTTCGAGCAGTAAAGGGGGTCGTGCTGGGGGTGGTGTTTCAGGGTTTAGGGCAGTGCAGTGGTGTTCGGGCAGTGTAGGGGGCGGTGCAGGGGGTGGTGTTTCAGGGTTTAGGGCAGTGCAGTGGTGTTCGGACAGTGTAGGGGGTGCTGCAGGGGTGGTGTTTCAGGGTTTAGGGCAGTGCAGTGGTGTTCGGGCAGTGTAGGGGTCATGCAGGGGGTGGTGTTTCAGGGTTTAGGGCAGTGCAGTGGTGTTCGGGCAGTGTAGGGGGTTGTGCTGGGGCTGGTGTTTCAGGGTTTAGGGCAGTATAGTGGTGTTCGGGCAGTGTAGGGGTCGTGCTGGGGCTGGTGTTTCAGGATTTAGGGCAGTGCAGTGGTGTTCGGGCAGTGTAGGGGGTCATGCTGGGGCTGGTGTTTCAGGGTTTAGGGCAGTGCAGAGGTGTTCGGGCAGTGTAGAGGGTCGTGCTGGGGGTGGTGTTTCAGGGTTTAGGGCAGTGCAGTGGTGTTTGGGCAGTGTAGGGGGTCATGCTGGGGCTAGTGTTTCAGGATTTAGGGCAGAGCAATGGTGTTCAGGCAGTGTAGGGGTTTTGCTGGAGGTGGTGTTTCAGGGTTTAGGGCAGTGCAGTGGTGTTCGTGCAGTGTAGGGGGTGGTGTTTCAGGGTTTAGGGCAGTGGTGTTCAGGCAGTGTAGGGGGTCTTGCTGGGGTTGATGTTTCAGGGTTTAGGGCAGTGCAGTGGTGTTCGGGCAGTGTAGGGGTCGTGCTGGGCATGGTGTTTCAGGGTTTAGGGCAGTGCAGTGGTGTTCCGGCAGTGTAGGAGGTCGTGCAGGGGGTGGTGTTTCAGGGTTTAGGGCAGTGCAGTGGTGTTCGGGCAGTGTAGGGTGTCGTGCTGAGGGGTGGTGTTTCAGGGTTTAGGGCAGTGCAGTGGTGTTCGGGCAGTGTAGGGGGTCGTGCAGGGGGTGGTGTTTCAGGGTTTAGGGCATTGCAGTGGTATTTGGGCAGTGTAGGGGTCGTGCAGGGGGTGGTGTTTCAGGGTTTAGGGCAGTGCAATGGTGTTCGGCCAGTGTAGGTGGTCTTGCTGGGGGTGGTGTTTCAGGCTTTAGTGCAGTGGTGTTCGGGCAGTGTAGGGGGTCTTGCTGGGGGTGGTGTTTCAGGGTTTAGGGCAGTGCAGTGGTGTTCGGGCAGTGTAGGGGTCTTGCTGGGGCTGGTGTTTCAGGGTTCAGGGCAGTGCAGTGGTGTTCGGGCAGTGTAGGGGGTCGTGCTGGGGCTGGTGTTTGAGGGTTTAGGGTAGTGCAGTGGTGTTCGGGCAGTGTAGGGGTCGTGCTGGGGCTGGTGTTTCAGGGTTTAGGGCAGTGCTGTGGTTTTCGGGCAGTGTAGGCGGTCGTGCTGGGGCTGGTTTTCAGGGTTTAGGGCAGTGCAGTGGTGTTCGGGCAGTGTACGGGTTGTGCTGGGGCTGGTGTTTCAGGGTTTAGGGCAGTGCAGTGGTGTTCGGGCAGTGTAGGGGTCGTGCTGGGGGTGGTGTTTCAGGGTTTAGGGCAGTGCAGTGGTGTTCGGGCAGTGTAGGGGGTCGTGCTGGGGCTGGTGTTTCATGGTTTAGGGCAGTGCAGTGGTGTTCGGGCAGTGTAGGGGGTCGTGCTGGGGGTGGTGTTTCAGGGTTTAGGGCAGTGCAGTGGTGTTCGGGCAGTGTAGGGGGTCATGCTGGGGGTGGTGTTTCAGGGTTTAGGGCAGTGCAGTGGTGTACGGGCAGTGTAGGGGGTCTTGCTGGGGGTGGTGTTTCAGGGTTTAGGGCAGTGGTGTTCGGGCAGTGTAGGGGGTCGTGCTGGGGGTGGTGTTTCAGGGTTTAGGGCAGTGCAGTAGTGTTCGGGCAGTGTAGGGGGTCGTGCTGGGGTTTTGTTTCAGGGTTTAGGGCAGTGCAGTGGTGTTCGGGCAGTGTAGGGGGTCGTGCAGGGGGTGGTGTTTCAGTTTTTAGGGCAGTGCAGTGGTGTTCGGGCAGTGTAGGGGTCGTGCTGGGGCTGGTGTTTCAGGGTTTAGGGCAGTGCAGTGGTGTTCGGGCAGTGTAGGGGGTCTTGCTGGGGGTGGTGTTTCAGGGTTTAGGGGGCAGTGGTGTTCGGGCAGTGTAGGGGGTCTTGCTGGGGGTGGTGTTTCAGGGTTTAGGGCAGTGCAGTGGTGTTCGGGCAGTGTAGGGGTCTTGCTGGGGGTAGTGTTTCAGGGTTTAGGGCAGTGCAGTGGTGTTCGTGGCAGTGTAGGGGGTCGTGCTAGGGATGGTGTTTCAGGGTTTAGGGCAGTGCAGTAGTGTTCGGGCAGTGTAGGGGATCGTGCAGGGGTGGTGTTTCAGGGTTTAGGGCAGTGCAGTGGTGTTCGGGCAGTATAGGGGTCGTGCTGGGGGTGGTGTTTCAGGGTTTAGGGCAGTGGTGTTCGGGCAGTGTAGGGGTCTTGCTGGGGGTGATGTTTCAGGGTTTAGGGCAGTGCAGTGGTGTTCGGGCAGTATAGGAGGTCTTGCTGGGGGTGATGTTTCAGGGTTTAGGGCAGTGCAGTGGTGTTCAGGCAGTGTAGGGGTCATGCTGGGGGTGGTGTTTCAGGGTTTAGGGCAGTGCAGTGGTGTTCGGGCAGTGTAGGGGTCGTGAAGGGGTGGTGTTTCAGCGTTTAGGGCAGTGCAGTGGTGTTCGGGCAGTGTAGGGGGTCATGCTAGGGTATGTGTTTCAGGGTTTAGGGCAGTGCAGTGGTGTTCAGGCAGTGTAGGGGGTCGTGCAGGGGCTGGTGTTTCAGGGTTTCGGGCAGTGGGGTTCGGGCAGTGTAGGGGGTTGTGCTGGGGGTGGTGTTTCAGGGTTTGGGGCAGTGCAGTGGTGTTCGAGCAGTAAAGGGGTCATGCTGGGGGTGGTGTTTCAGGGTTTAGGGCAGTGCAGTGGTGTTCGGGCAGTGTAGGGGGCGGTGCAGGGGTGGTGTTTCAGGGTTTAGGGCAGTGCAGTGGTGTTCGGGCAGTGTAGGGGGTGCTGCAGGGGGTGGTGGTTCAGGGTTTAGGGCAGTGCAGTGGTGTTCGGGCAGTGTAGGGGGTCGTGCTGGGGCTGGTGTTTCAGGGTTTAGGGCAGTGCAGTGGTGTTCGGGCAGTGTAGGGGTCATGCTGGGGGTGGTGTTTCAGGGTTTAGGGCAGTGCAGTGGTGTACGGGAAGTGTAGGGGGTCTTGCTGGGGGTGGTGTTTCAGGGTTTAGGGCAGTGGTGTTCGGGCAGTGTAGGGGGTCGTGCTGGGGGTGGTGTTTCAGGGTTTAGGGCAGTGCAGTAGTGTTCGGGCAGTGTAGGGGATCGTGCACGGGGTGGTGTTTCAGGGTTTAGGGCAGTGCAGTGGTGTTCGGGCAGTGTAGGGGGTCGTGCTGGGGTTTTGTTTCAGGGTTTAGGGCAGTGCAGTGGTGTTCGGGCAGTGTAGGGGGTCGTGCAGGGGGTGGTGTTTCAGTTTTTAGGGCAGTGCAGTGGTGTTCGGGCAGTGTAGGGGTCGTGCTGGGGCTGGTGTTTCAGGGTTTAGGGCAGTGCAGTGGTGTTCGGGCAGTGTAGGGGGTCTTGCTGGGGGTGGTGTTTCAGGGTTTAGGGCAGTGGTGTTCGGGCAGTGTAGGGGTCTTGCTGGGGGTGGTGTTTCAGGGTTTAGGGCAGTGCAGTGGTGTTCGGGCAGTGTAGGGGGTCTTGCTGGGGGTAGTGTTTTAGGGTTTATGGCAGTGCAGTGGTGTTGGTGCAGTGTAGGGGGTCGTGCTAGGGATGGTGTTTCAGGGTTTAGGGCAGTGCAGTAGTGTTCGGGCAGTGTAGGGGATCGTGCAGGGGGTGGTGTTTCAGGGTTTAGGGCAGTGCAGTGGTGTTCGGGCAGTATAGGGGGTCGTGCTGGGGGTGGTGTTTCAGGGTTTAGGGCAGTGGTGTTCGGGCAGTGTAGGGGGTCTTGCTGGGGGTGATGTTTCAGGGTTTAGGGCAGTGCAGTGGTGTTCGGGCAGTATACGAGGTCTTGCTGGGGGTGATGTTTCAGGGTTTAGGCAGTGCAGTGGTGTTCAGGCAGTGTAGGGGTCATGCTGGGGGTGGTGTTTCAGGGTTTAGGGCAGTGCAGTGGTGTTCGGGCAGTGTAGGGGGTCGTGAAGGGGGTGGTGTTTCAGCGTTTAGGGCAGTGCAGTGGTGTTCGGGCAGTGTAGGGGGTCGTGCTAGGGTATGTGTTTCAGGGTTTAGGGCAGTGCAGTGGTGTTCAGGCAGTGTTGGGGGTTGTGCAGGGGCTGGTGTTTCAGGGTTTAGGGCAGTGGTGTTCGGGCAGTGTAGGGGGTTGTGCTGGGGGTGGTGTTTCAGGGTTTGGGGCAGTGCAGTGGTGTCTCGAGCAGTAAAGGGGGTCGTGCTGGGGGTGGTGTTTCAGGGTTTAGGGCAGTGCAGTGGTGTTCGGGCAGTGTAGGGGGCGGTGCAGGGGGTGGTGTTTCAGGGTTTAGGGCAGTGCAGTGGTGTTCGGGCAGTGTAGGGGGTGCTGCAGGGGGTGGTGGTTCAGGGTTTAGGGCAGTGCAGTGGTGTTCGGGCAGTGTAGGGGGTCATGCAGGGGGTGGTGTTTCAGGGTTTAGGGCAGTGCAGTGGTGTTTGGGCAGTGTAGGGGGTCGTGCTGGGGCTGGTGTTTCAGGGTTTAGGGCAGTATAGTGGTGTTCGGGCAGTGTAGGGTCGTGCTGGGGCTGGTGTTTCAGGATTTAGGGCAGTGCAGTGGTGTTCGGGCAGTGTAGGGGGTCATGCTGGGGCTGGTGTTTCAGGGTTTAGGGCAGTGCAGTGGTGTTCGGGCAGTGTAGGTGGTCGTGCTGGGGCTGGTGTTTCAGGGTTTAGGGCAGTGCAGTGGTGTTCGGGCAGTGTAGGGGTCGTGCTGGGGCTGGTGTTTCAGGGTTTAGGGCAGTGCAGTGGTGTTCGGGCAGTGTAGGGGGTCTTGCTGGGGCTGGTGTTTCAGGGTTTAGGGCAGTGCAGAGGTGTTCGGGCAGTGTAGGGGTCGTGCTGGGGGTGGTGTTTCAGGGTTTAGGGCAGTGCAGTGGTGTTTGGGCAGTGTAGGGGGTCATGCTGGGGCTAGTGTTTCAGGATTTAGGGCAGAGCAATGGTGTTCAGGCAGTGTAGGGGTTTTGCTGGAGGTGGTGTTTCAGGGTTTAGGGCATTGCAGTGGTGTTCGTGCAGTGTAGGGGGTGGTGTTTCAGGGTTTAGGGCAGTGGTGTTCAGGCAGTGTAGGGGGTCTTGCTGGGGTTGATGTTTCAGGGTTTAGGGCAGTGCAGTGGTGTTCGGGCAGTGTAGGGGGTCGTGCTGGGGGTGGTGTTTCAGGGTTTAGGGCAGTGCAGTGGTGTTCCGGCAGTGTAGGAGGTCGTGCAGGGGGTGGTATTTCAGGGTTTAGGGCAGTGCAGTGGTGTTCGGGCAGTGTAGGGGTCATGCTGGGGGTGGTGTTTCAGGGTTTAGGCAGTGCAGTGGTGTTCGGGCAGTGTAGGGTGTCGTGCTGAGGGGTGGTGTTTCAGGGTTTAGGGCTGTGCAGTGGTGTTCGGGCAGTGTAGGTGGTCGTGCAGGGGGTGGTGTTTCAGGGTTTAGGGCATTGCAGTGGTGTTTGGGCAGTGTAGGGGGTCGTGCAGGGGGTGGTGTTTCAGGGTTTAGGGCAGTGCAATGGTGTTCGGCCAGTGTAGGTGGTCTTGCTGGGGGTGGTGTTTCAGGCTTTAGTGCAGTGGTGTTCGGGCAGTGTAGGGGTCTTGCTGGGGGTGGTGTTTCAGGGTTTAGGCAGTGCAGTGGTGTTCGGGCAGTGTAGGGGTCTTGCTGGGGCTGGTGTTTCAGGGTTTAGGGCAGTGCAGTGGTGTTTGGGCAGTGTAGGGGGTCGTGCTGGGGCTGGTGTTTGAGGGTTTAGGGTAGTGCAGTGGTGTTCGGGCAGTGTAGGGGTCGTGCTGGGGCTGGTGTTTCAGGGTTTAGGGCAGTGCTGTGGTTTTCGGGCAGTGTAAGCGGTCGTGCTGGGGCTGGTGTTTCAGGGTTTAGGGCAGTGCAGTGGTGTTCATGCAGTGTACGGGGTTGTGCTGGGGCTGGTGTTTCAGGGTTTAGGGCAGTGCAGTGGTGTCTCGGGCAGTGTAGGGGTCGTGCTGGGGGTGGTGTTTCAGGGTTTAGGGCAGTGCAGTGGTGTTCGGGCAGTGTAGGGGTCGTGCTGGGCTGGTGTTTCATGGTTTAGGCAGTGCAGTGGTGTTCGGGCAGTGTAGGGGGTCGTGCTGGGGGTGGTGTTTCAGGGTTTAGGGCAGTGCAGTGGTGTTCGGGCAGTGTAGGGGGTCATGCTGGGGGTGGTGTTTCAGGGTTTAGGGCAGTGCAGTGGTGTACAGGCAGTGTAGGGGGTCTTGCTGGGGTGGTGTTTCAGGGTTTAGGGCAGTGGTGTTCGGGCAGTGTAGGGGGTAGTGCTGGGGGTGGTGTTTCAGGGTTTAGGGCAGTGCAGTAGTGTTCGGGCAGTGTAGGGGATTGTGCAGGGGGTGGTGTTTCAGGGATTAGGGCAGTACAGTGGTGTTCGGGCAGTGTAGGGGGTCGTGCTGGGGGTGGTGTTTCAGGGTTTAGGGCAGTGCAGTGGTGTTCGGGCAGTGTAGGAGGTCATGCTGGGGGTAGTGTTTCAGGGTTTAGGCAGTGCAGTGGTGTTCGGCCAGTGTAGGGGGTCTTGCTGGGGGTAGTGTTTCAGGGTTTAGGGCAGTGCAGTGGTGTTCGTGCAGTGTAGGGGGTTGTGCTAGGGATGGTGTTTCAGGGTTTAGGGCAGTGCAGTGGTGTTCGGGCAGTATAGGAGGTCTTGCTGGGGGTGATGTTTCAGGGTTTAGGGCAGTGCAGTGGGGTTCGGGCAGGGTAGGGGGTCGCGAAGGGGGTGGTGTTTCAGCGTTTAGGGCAGTGCAGTGGTGTTCGGGCAGTGTAGGGGGTCGTGCTAGGGTATGTGTTTCAGGGTTTAGGGCAGAGCAATGGTGTTCAGGCAGTGTAGGGGGTCGTGCAGGGGCTGGTGTTTCAGGGTTTAGGGCAGTGCAGTGGTGTTCGGGCAGTGTAGGGGGTCGTGCTGGGGGTAGTGTTTTAGGGTTTATGGTAGTGCAGTGGTGCTTGTGTAGTGTAGGGGGTCGTGCTGGGGGTAGTGTTTTAGAGTTTAGGTAGTGCAGTGGTGTTTGTGTAGTGTAGGGGGTCATGTTTTAGGGTAGTGCAGTGGTGTTTGGGTAGTGTAGGGGGTCGTGTTTTAGGATTTAGGTTAGTGCAGTGGTGTTTGGGTAGTGTAGGGGTCGTGCTGGGGGTAGTGTTTTAGGTTTAAGGTAGTGCAGTGGTGTTTGTGTAGTGTAGGGGGTCGTGCTGGGGGTAGTGTTTTAGGTTTAGGGTAGTGCAGTGGTGCTTGTGTAGTGTAGGGGTCGTGCTGGGGGTAGTGTTTTAGGTTTAGGTAGTGCAGTGGTGTTTGTGTAGTGTAGAGGGTCATGTTTTAGGGCAGTGCAGTGGTGTTTGGGTAGTGTAGGGGTCGTGCTGGGGGTAGTGTTTTAGGATTTAGGTTAGTGCAGTGGTGTTGGGGTAGTGTTTTTGGGTTTAGGGTAGTGCAGTGGTGTTTGTGTAGTGTAGGGGTCATGCTGGGGGTAGTGTTTCAGGGTTTAGGGCAGTGCAGTGGTGTTCTGGGCAGTGTAGGGGTCTTGCTGGGGGTGGTGTTTCAGGGTTTAGGGCAGTGGTGTTCTGGGCAGTGTAGGGGGTCTTGCTGGGGGTGGTGTTTCAGGGTTTAGGGCAGTGCAGTGGTGTTCGGGCAGTGTAGGGGGTCTTGCTGGGGGTAGTGTTTCAGGGTTTAGGGCAGTGCAGTGGTGTTCAGGCAGTGTAGGGGGTCGTGCTGGGGATGGTGTTTCAGGGTTTAGGGCAGTGCAGTAGTGTTCGGGCAGTGTAGGGATCGTGCAGGGGGTGGTGTTTCAGGGTTTAGGGCAGTGCAGCGGTGTTCGGGCAGTGTAGGGGGTCGTGCTGGGGGTGGTGTTTCAGGGTTTAGGGCAGTGCAGTGGTGTTCGGGCAGTATAGGGGTCGTGCTGGGGGTGGTGTTTCAGGGTTTAGGGCAGTGGTGTCTGGGCAAAGTAGGGGTCTTGCTGGGGGTGATGTTTCAGGGTTTAGGGCAGTGCAGTGGTGTTCGGGCAGTGTAGGAGGTCTTGGCTGGGGGTAGTGTTTCAGGGTTTAGGGCAGTGCAGTGGTGTTCGGGCAGTGTAGGGGTCATGCTGGGGGTGGTGTTTCAGGGTTTAGGGCAGTGCAGTGGTGTTCGGGCAGTGTAGGGGTCGTGAAGGGGTGGTGTTTCAGGGTTTAGGGCAGTGCAGTGGTGTTCGGGCAGTGTAGGGGTCGTGCTAGGGTATGTGTTTCAGGGTTTAGGGCAGTGCAGTGGTGTTCAGGCAGTGTAGGGGGTCGTGCAGGGGCTTGTGTTTCAGGGTTTAGGGCAGTGCAGTGGTGTTCGGGCAGTGTAGGGGGTCGTGCTGGGGGTAGTGTTTTAGGGTAGTGCAGTGGTGCTTGTGTAGTGTAGGGGTCGTGCTGGGGGTAGTGTTTTAGAGTTTAGGGTAGTGCCGTGGTGTTTGTGTAGTGTAGGGGGTCATGTTTTAGGGTAGTGCAGTGGTGTTTGGGTAGTGTAGGGGGTCGTGGTGGGGGTAGTGTTTTAGGATTTAGGTTAGTGCAGTGGTGTTTGGGCAGTGTAGGGGGTCATGCTGGGGGTAGTGTTTTAGGGTTTAAGGTAGTGCAGTGGTGTTTGTGTAGTGTAGGGGTCGTGCTGGGGGTAGTGTTTAAGAGGTTTAGGGTAGTGCAGTGGTGCTCAGTGTAGTGTAGGGGTCGTGCTGGGGTAGTGTTTTAGGTTTAGGTAGTGCAGTGGTGTTTGTGTAGTGTAGGGGGTCATGTTTTAGGGTAGTGCAGTGGTGTTTGGGTAGTGTAGGGGTCGTGCTGGGGGTAGTGTTTTAGGATTTAGGTTAGTGCAGTGGTGTTGGGGTAGTGTTTTAGGTTTAGGGTAGTGCAGTGGTGTTTGTGTAGTGTAGGGGTCATGCTGGGGGTAGTGTTTTAGGGTTTAGGATAGTGCAGTGGTGCTTGTGTAGTGTAGGGGTCGTGCTGGGGTAGTGTTTTAGGGTTTAGGTAGTGCAGTGGTGCTTGTGTAGTGTAGGGGTCGTGCTGGGGTAGTGTTTTAGAGTTTAGGGTAGTGCAGTGGTGTTTGTGTAGTGTAGGGGGTCATGTTTTAGGTAGTGCAGTGGTGTTTGGGTAGTGTAGGGGGTCGTGCTGGGGGTAGTGTTTTAGGATTTAGGTTAGTGCAGTGGTGTTTGGGTAGTGTAGGGGTCGTGCTGGGGGTAGTGTTTTAGGTTTAAGGTAGTGCAGTGGTGTTTGTGTAGTGTAGGGGTCGTGCTGGGGGTAGTGTTTTAGGGTTTAGGTAGTGCAGTGGTGCTTGTGTAGTGTAGGGGTCGTGCTGGGGGTAGTGTTTTAGGGTTTAGGGTAGTGCAGTGGTGTTTGTGTAGTGTAGGGGTCATGTTTTAGGGTAGTGCAGTGGTGTTTGGGTAGTGTAGGGGGTCGTGCTGGGGGTAGTGTTTTAGGATTTAGGTTAGTGCAGTGGTGTTGGGGTAGTGTTTTTGGGTTTAGGGTAGTGCAGTGGTGTTTGTGTAGTGTAGGGGGTCATGCTGGGGGTAGTGTTTCAGGGTTTAGGGCAGTGCAGTGGTGTTCGGGCAGTGTAGGGGGTCTTGCTGGGGGTGGTGTTTCAGGGTTTAGGGCAGTGGTGTTCGGGCAGTGTAGGGGTCTTGCTGGGGGTGGTGTTTCAGGGTTTAGGGCAGTGCAGTGGTGTTCGGGCAGTGTAGGGGTCTTGCTGGGGGTAGTGTTTCAGGTTTAGGGCAGTGCAGTGGTGTTCGTGCAGTGTAGGGGGTCGTGCTGGGGATGGTGTTTCAGGGTTTAGGGCAGTGCAGTAGTGTTCGGGCAGTGTAGGGGATCGTGCAGGGGGTGGTGTTTCAGGGTTTAGGGCAGTGCAGTGGTGTTCGGGCAGTGTAGGGGGTCGTGCAGGGGGTGGTGTTTCAGGGTTTAGGGCAGTGCAGTGGTGTTCGGGCAGTGTGAGAAGTTGGCCTGGCATATGCTGTCCACTAATTATAGTGGGCACCTTGCACCAGTCCAAATCGACTCTTATGGTAGGTAGGTTAAAGACAACCTTATTGGAAAGCTATCCTAGTGGTAGCTATGGAGAGCAGCCTTCAGGCTAAGTCTTGAAGGAATGTAAAGCAGCTTGTTTTACCAGTCTATAATCTCTTGAGTGACCAAATGAAAGAGCACCACACCAGGTATATATTCAAAATATATGTATTTATTACTAAACACACCCTCTAGTCTCTTTATGAGGCTAGAGTTCAAGTACATAGGTTATAAGATCTTAAATCACAGTAATAGCACAAATACACGTTTGGGCCCTAGGGGCGTCCCAAACCATATACCAATAAAGTGGTATGCGAACCACGACTGAACTAGACACTAGGCCTAGAGCCTCTAGAAGTGCTTGGACCACAAGGAACCACCCAAGGTAGTGACACAGGGGACCCACGGGAGACGCGTGCAGTGTAAATACACAACCGCGATACGCCGTTAACTTCTATGGAGAAAG
Organism: Calotriton arnoldi; assembly: GCA_963921515.1. NCBI lineage: Eukaryota > Metazoa > Chordata > Amphibia > Caudata > Salamandridae > Calotriton > Calotriton arnoldi. The sequence continues at coordinate 161 of CAWUFW010024655.1, read as the reverse complement.
TCGGGATCGGGAAAATAGAGGAAAGGGACACTTTAAAGAGGACTAGGACAAAACCCTTTGAGATCTAGGACTTTGAAGAGTCTCTACCCACGGGAGCACCGGAGTACTTTGGTACCCTCACCCAGGGAAGCCAGCAATACGCAACTGGAAACTGGGCTAAT
>CAWUFW010024654.1:0-56904 GCA_963921515.1 Calotriton arnoldi | reverse complement strand
GAAATATATATATATATATATATATATATATATATATATATATATATATATATATATATATTGTCGTCAGTGGGTAGTTATAATTAGGACCTAGCTTCCATAGAAAAAGCGTTTCTTGACGTGCCTGTAGCTTTGGTGCTGGTCGATGAATCTTCATGAAATTTTCCAATAAAGTGTGACCGTGGGTCTTATAGTGTATTGAAAGTTTCGGGGTGATATTTCAAGCGGGGGCCAAGAAAAAGGGGGTGTCAAAAGAAGTACATTTCCCATGTTAATTCCCATAGAGATTTTAGACACAACTACATCCCAAATTGCTGCACAGAATTACACCAAATTTGGCAGAAAGGTAGCTCTTGGTCCAGAATGTGCCCTTTTTGTTGTTTGGTGTAAATCCATTCAGTAGTTTTGAGATATTAAAGAAAATCCAACTTTGTATATCTCGGATTGCGAAACCTTCATGAATAATGACGATCGGGTGCAGAGATCTGATTGGCTGCCAACACTTCAACCAGGAAGTGTTGGCAGCCATTTTGGGACTCGGCTTCAGCCTAGTCCAAAAAAATGAAAAAATAAAGAAAAGAGGGCTGACTAGGAATACCCTGACCCCTATCTCTGGTGCTGGGGTCCCCCCGGAACCCTACCTGGGCAAAAAACATATTTGTTTAACTTTTTGCACCAACATCATGATGGATTTGTGAATTCCCGGCAATTTTTTTTTTTTTTAAACAAGTGCAGTCTCCTGCGCTTGTTTTCATTTTAGCCAACGGGAGGGTCAGGTTCCGGGGACATGAGGGACATGAGGGGGTTCACGGGGCCCTCCTCCTAGGGTTCTTTTTAGCCCCGGGGATCGCCACCTCACCAGGGCTTCATTTAAATATTGAAGGGAAGCTACACAGACCCCTCGCCATTGGGCTCTTTGAAGCCCCGGGGACAACCACATTCCCGGGGCAAAAGTAATAAATATGCCAAGAGGTGCGTGGACCCGGTGGGGACCACCACGTCGCTGGGGCCATTTACAGCTTTAAAAACTGGGAGGGGACCATGCAGCTCCTCCAGGCCAAATACAAACCCGGGGACCACCACCTCTGCGGGTCCCGGCCTGTGCATACTTTAGAAGAGGGGGCCAAGCAGCCCCGCTTCTGGAGCCATTAATGGCCCAGGGGACTGCCACCCCCAGGACAAGCTCCTGCTATCTCCTGAGGGGCCCACCCTTGGGAGAGAGCTGTTTGCTTTTGCTTGGCAGAAGCTGTGACAGCTCCCACCAAGCGAGAGCAAACATTAACTCTGCTCCCAGCAAGCAGGAGCTGTTAAACTGCTCCCGTTTGCTGAGAGCAGAGTTTTCATCTGTTTCCCTGCCCTCTGCCATGTGGGCAGGAAAACAGATGAAAGAGTGCTCCCGCATGCAGGGAGCAGCATATTTAGCAATGTGGGAAGCTAGCTGGGACCATGGCCTCCGTGGGGCCAGGGCATCCAGGTAGAGGTGGCCGGGCCTGGGCCCGGGGGAATTGGGAATGGGGTTCCTGGGGCCAAAATCAGCCCAGGCAGAGGGGGCCACATGGTCCTCTCCACCATTAAGTTTTGATGGGACTGTTTTGACCCTGATGCTCATTTCACAGAAGTTAAACCTCAATGGGAAGCATATATATATATATATATATATATATATATATATATATATATATATATATATATATATATATATATATATATATATATATATTATCTACTGGCGGTCGCCAGTAGATAGTTATAGTTACAACCTATTATCCATAGGAAATCCATGACATTCTATTTGAAATAACTCTCTTGCCGGTTGACGTATCTTCGCAAAATTTTCAAACTTTGTGGCCCGCTCCGGTCCGCTCCTACCCTGAAAGTCTCGGGGGATTCGTCAAGCGGGGCCGAGAAAAAGGGGGTCCCAAAGCGCGTTTTCCCCATGCAATTTTCCATAGGAAACTTGTAGACACGGCTACAGCCCGAACTACTGAACGGAATTACACCAAATTTGGCAAAGAGGTAGTTCTTGGTTCAGAAAAGAACCCTTTTGTTAAATGGTGTAAATCCGTTCAGTAGTTGCTGAGAAAATCAAAAGTAAAAAGATAGTGATATCTATGGCCGAGTAGGGTCCGCGTACCCTCCCGATCCACGAGCTGCATGTTAATTGGCTGTCAGCTGGCTGTCAACATTCCGATTCAGGAAATGTTGGCAGCCATTTTATCCCTCGGTAGAACCGAGGGACAGAAACTAAGTGCGCAAAGCGCACAAAGGGAGCAGGGTAGAAACACCCTGACCCCCTAGGTTTGCTCAGGGGATCCCACAAGGACCCCTGGGCAAAAAAAATACAATTTTTTTTAAATCGACAGGATGCGCTCAGGGTGCGCGAAACCTGCCGAAAAAAAAATCGAGCGCGGTCTCCCGCGCTTCGATTGTATTTGCCCCGGGTGGCCCAAGTCCCGGGGGCATGGTGGGGGGTTAATTTTATGTGTGGGGGCCTCTAAGGGCCCCCAAGCCCGGGGACCGCCACCCCCGGGGCTTTTTGAAAATGTTGCGGGAGGGCTCTGAGCCCTCCCGCAGCCCCGGGACCACCACCTCCCGGGGCTTTTTTTTAAAATTGAACAACCTGTGTGGGGGGCTCCAGCCCCCCACACGCCCGAGACCGCCACCTCCCGGGGCACTAACAAATTAAAATGGGGGTCCGTTTTGGACCCCCGAAGCCCAGGGACCACCACCTCCCCGGGGCTGTGCTGATGTAGGGAGGGGGCCGCGCGGCCCCTCCTGGAGCCCTTGATGGCCCTGGGGACCACCACCCCCAGGGCCGGCTCCTGCAGTGTCCCGGGGTGCCTACCCCGGGACACTGCTGTTTGCAATGACAGGACGGGAGCCTCGCGGCTCCCGTCCTGTCATTACAAACTGCTGGATATTGGAAGAGAGAGCAGGGAAACCTGCTCTCTCTTCCAATATCCAAAGCACATTGCTTTCCACATGGGGAGCTGCATCTTAGCAGCTCCCCATGTGGAAAAGAATGCCGGCTCCCAAGGGACGCGGGGAGCCGGCGGGACTGTGGGGGATTGGGGACCCCCACAGTCCCCAACGAGAGGGCCAGCCCGGGGGATGGGGTCCCCGGGGCAAGTAGTGGCCCGGGAGGGAGGGCCACGCGGCCCCCTCCCCAAAGTTTTCAAAAATTAAAAAAAAAAAAAAAGGGTATGGCCGGCCCCGGGGATGGGGTCCCCGGGGCCTTAAAATGGCCAGAGGAGGGGGCCACGCAGCCCCCTCAAAATAATAAAAATAAATATAGAGGCCATGTCCCGGGGGATGGGGTCCCGGGGCCAATACAGGCCCAGGGAAGGGGGCCACGCGGCCCCCTTCCCGTTTTTATTTTATTTTGTAATTTAAAAAAAGGGGTAAGGCCCTGGGGGATGGGGTCCCCAGGGCCCAAAAACAGAAAAAAGGAAGGGGGCCACACAGCCCCCTTCCAGGAGATAAATTTTTTTTTTTTTTTAAACGATCGGGCCCGCAGGCCCCGCCCCTTCCTTCACCACTCTGCAAACGCGCCCCTGGCGCGTTTGCAGAAGAGAACGAATTCCCCTTGAATACTGGGGGTCCCTGGGGCCAACTAGCCCACCAGGAACCTCCAGTATGCGCCAGGGAGCTGCCTTGCAGAGAGGTGTACAGAGGCCACGCCCTTTTTACACCTCTCTGCAACGCAGCTCTGTGGCGCTTTTGGAGGTATATGGTGGGCTAGTTGGACTCCGGGGACCCTCAGGATTCAAGGGGACTTAATCCCCCAACTTAAAACGCGCCACGAGGCGCGTTTGCACAGTGGTGAAGGGAGGGGCGGGGCTTCAGGTGACATGTGTGCAAACAGGCCCCGTGGCGCGTTTTAAGATGGGGAATTAAATCCCCTTCAATCCTGAGGGTCCCTGGAGGCCAACTAGCCCAACAGGTACATCCAGAAAGCGCCACAGAGCTGCGTTGCAGAGAGGTGTAAAAGGGGTGTGGCCTCTCTACACGTCTCTGCAACGCAGCCCCTGGCGCATATTGGAGGTTCCTGGTGGGCTAGTTGGCCCCTAGGGACCCTCAGGATTCAAGGGGACTTAATCCCCCAACCTAAAACGCGCCACGGGGCGCGTTTGCACAGATGTCACCTCAGGCCCCGCCCCTCCCTTCACCATTGTGCAAATATTCTTCTAAAATCATCCGAAATACGAATTCCGATTTACTCACCTGTTATAAGGAGAGACCTCAGTGCTGCATCTTTCAGCCCAGTACTGGTCCTGAAAAGTAATTTTAACCGTACTTACCAGTAACTTGAATTTCCTTCCATAGGATATCATTGCCTGCTTTTTGCTGAAAAAGTTTCTAAGTGTTGATTTTTGAAACATACAAATATTCCTCTAAAATCAGCCGAAATACGAATTCCGATTTACTCACCTGTTATAAGGAGAGACCTCAGTGCTGTATCTTTCAGCCCAGTACTGGTCCTGAAAAGTAATTTTAACCGTACTTACCAGTAACTTGAATTTCCTTCCATAGGCTAACATTGACTGGTTTCACTTGGAAATTCTTCTAAGTGTGGAGTTTTGGAACTTTAAAATATTCCTCTAAAATCAGCCGAAATACGAATTCCGATTTACTCACCTGTTATCAGGAGAGACCTCAGTGCTGCATCTTTCAGCCCAGTACTGATCCTCAAAAGTAATTTTAACCGTACTTACCAGTAACTTGAATTTCCTTCCATAGGATATCATTGCCTGCTTTTTGCTGAAAAAGTTTCTAAGTGTTGATTTTTGAAACATACAAATATTCCTCTAAAATCAGCCGAAATCCGAATTCTGATTTACTCACCTGTTATCAGGAGAGACCTCAGTGCTGCATCTTTCAGCCCAGTACTGGTCCTGAAAAGTAATTTTAACCGTACTTACCGGTAACTTGAATTTCCTTCATAGGCTAACATTGACTGGTTTCACTTGGAAATTCTTCTAAGTGTGGAGTTTTGGAACTTTATAACATTCCTCTAAAATCAACCAAAGTACGAATTCCAATTTACTCACCTGTTATCAGGAGAGAACCCAGTGCTGCATCTTTTAGCCCAGCACTGACCCTGAAAAGTAATTTTAACCGTACTTACCAGTAACTTGAATTTCCTTCCATAGGCTAACATTGACTGGTTTCACTTGGAAATTCTTCTAAGTGTGGAGTTTTGGAACTTTAAAATATTCCTCTAAAATCAGCCGAAATACGAATTCCGATTTACTCACCTGTTATCAGGAGAGACCTCAGTGCTGCATCTTTCAGCCCAGTACTGATCCTCAAAAGTAATTTTAACCGTACTTACCAGTAACTTGAATTTCCTTCCATAGGATATCATTGCCTGCTTTTTGCTGAAAAAGTTTCTAAGTGTTGATTTTTGAAACATACAAATATTCCTCTAAAATCAGCCGAAATCCGAATTCTGATTTACTCACCTGTTATCAGGAGAGACCTCAGTGCTGCATCTTTCAGCCCAGTACTGGTCCTGAAAAGTAATTTTAACCGTACTTACCGGTAACTTGAATTTCCTTCATAGGCTAACATTGACTGGTTTCACTTGGAAATTCTTCTGTGTGTGGAGTTTTGGAACTTTATAATATTCCTCTAAAATCAACCAAAGTACGAATTCCAATTTACTCACCTGTTATCAGGAGAGAACCCAGTGCTGCATCTTTTAGCCCAGCACTGACCCTGAAAAGTAATTTTAACCGTACTTACCAGTAACTTGAATTTCCTTCCATAGGCTAACATTGACTGGTTTCACTTGGAAATTCTTCTAAGTGTGGAGTTTTGGAACTTTAAAATATTCCTCTAAAATCAGCCGAAATACGAATTCCGATTTACTCACCTGTTATCAGGAGAGACCTCAGTGCTGCATCTTTCAGCCCAGTACTGATCCTCAAAAGTAATTTTAACCGTACTTACCAGTAACTTGAATTTCCTTCCATAGGATATCATTGCCTGCTTTTTGCTGAAAAAGTTTCTAAGTGTTGATTTTTGAAACATACAAATATTCCTCTAAAATCAGCCGAAATCCGAATTCTGATTTACTCACCTGTTATCAGGAGAGACCTCAGTGCTGCATCTTTCAGCCCAGTACTGGTCCTGAAAAGTAATTTTAACCGTACTTACCGGTAACTTGAATTTCCTTCATAGGCTAACATTGACTGGTTTCACTTGGAAATTCTTCTAAGTGTGGAGTTTTGGAACTTTATAATATTCCTCTAAAATCAACCAAAGTACGAATTCCAATTTACTCACCTGTTATCAGGAGAGAACCCAGTGCTGCATCTTTTAGCCCAGCACTGACCCTGAAAAGTAATTTTAACCGTACTTACCAGTAACTTATATTTTCTTCCATAGGAATCCATTGTCTACTTTTCAGCAGAAAAGTTTCAAAGTGTCGATTTTCACAAACTACAAATATTCCTAAAAAATCGCCTGTATGACTTAAACGCATTCTTTCAACTGTTTACAGGAGATGCACCAGTGCTGGATCCAGGATCCAACACTGAGTAAGAAAAAGTAACGATAACAGTTTTTACCTTCTAAGTGAATTTCCTTCCATAGGATAACATTGGTGATTCTATGAGAAAAAGTTTCTAAGTGTCAACTTTTAAAGTACAATAATATTCCTTAAAAATCACGACTGTAACCAAAACGCTTTTACTCAACTGTTTACAGGAGATGTGCCAGGACTGAATCTAGGATCCAGTCCTGTGGTTAGAAAAGTAATCCATAAAGTAACTAATTGCATTTAACTAGAAATTCACATTGAGCTGAATGTTGCATTGTGTTTGAAAATGTGTTGCCCATTGCAACAACTGTAACTACTGTACTTAAAAGTCTATTGCCTATGTGCAAAGTATTTAAACTAAAGTAATTCATTCTGAGAAAGTATTTTTTGTAATGTAATGTATAATGTAATTACAATGTAATTTAAAAAATAAAATATGTAAAAAAAAATTGTTTCTAAAAATGGAGTAAATTAGTATTAAAAAAATTTATATAACAATTAATACATTTAAAAATTGTCATTTACAAAACCTTTGAAATTCACTGAAAAAACCGTAGGTTTCAGACATGTTATAGTTACAAATTAGCATTTAAAAAACCTTTGAAATTCACTGAAAAAACCATAGGTTTCAGGGACGTTATAGTTACAAATTAGCATTTAAAAAACCTTTGAAATTCACTGAAAAAACCATAGGTTTTAGGGACAGTTATAGTTAGTTGGACATTGCACTCGTACAAAACCCGTGAAATTCCCCGTTATAGTTAGTCCAGCTAACTATAACTCGCGCCCCGCAATGCACTGCTGATGACGTCACATATTACATCACTCATGACATGGTCAGTGACATCACTGATGACATCACTGATGACATCTCAAATGACATCACTGATGACATCACTGGTGACATCATCCATGTGATAATTTCATGCATCTTCTCACACCCTAATATAACCTTTGATACACCCACTCTAAATTACAGACTGCCATTCGCAAAACCATAGACACTCCAACACCAATAACTACATACCCACTCACTGATTCTTAGGTCTACGCACACATCAACTCACTCACCCGTACAGTCACTCATACTTACGGTCACTCAGTACAGGACTATCATATGCACTCATACTCCTATATAGACACTCAAACACCGCCACTCATCCATAGAGGTACTCACACATCTAGTCAGTCATGCAAATAATTAAACACACTACCATTTACTCACCTATACAGTTATACACATACCAGCTCACTTACTCATACAAATACTAGCACATTCTTACGCTCTTATACAATCACTGATACAAGCACACACTCATCCGTACAGCCACTATCACAATCACTCACTCTCGCTTATAGCTATTTATATACTCCAACACACATATATACTGCCTTTCACATATGTAGTTACTCACACATGTACCACTGGGACATACATTCACTCACTAACACACTCTTACACACACTTACCCACCCATACAGTCTATCACAGATGCACTCTTGAAACCATCCACCCAGTGAATCACCCACTCACACATTTATGCACAGAGTCGCACACACCCCTCCCACACAAACACTCAGGCACCCATACAGATACTCACACAAGCATTCATTAACTCATATAGACACTCATGTAGCTATTCACAAACACATGCAGCCACTTACACAGCAACAGACAGACGGATACAGACATTCACCCAGTTTAGTCACTAACACATGCATTCAGTAAGATACGTTAAATCACTCACTTATACAGTCAGTCACGCACCTACTAAATCATCCATACAGACACTTACACACCCACTCATTCTTCAATACGTCTTTTCCTATATATATTAAAAATATTTAAACTTTACAGAAACACACAGTCACTGGATGATGTCAACAGTGATGTCATTTGAGATGTCATCAGTGATGTCATCAGTGATGTCACTGACCATGTCATGAGTGATGTAATATGTGACGTCATCAGCAGTGCATTGCGGGGCGCGAGTTATAGTTAGCTGGACTAACTATAACGGGGAATTTCACGGGTTTTGTACGAGTGCAATGTCCAACTAACTATAACTGTCCCTAAAACCTATGGTTTTTTCAGTGAATTTCAAAGGTTTTTAAATGCTAATTTGTAACTATAACGTCCCTGAAACCTATGGTTTTTCAGTGAATATATATATATATATATATATATATATATATCTATATATAATCATAGCATGTGCCCCAATTGAAGCGCCACTTCTGTAAAAACAAATGATCCTGACTTCCTGGCCTTGACAAATGCAAAGCAAGGGTGTTTTCTCTGCAATTCCACATTGAAAGAGGATCTGAAATGCTTCATGGAGGTGAATAAATTGTTAATCTATTGGAGAACAATCTGTAGTAACTGTGACGAGTGGATTACTTCTTGTTCTTACCTGGTGATAGCAGAGTCCATGATTCTCCCTTTAAATGACTGCAAGTGTACAAATGTGCAAAATCACGTGAAGCTCTGCCCATTTGGCCTGCCCCTTTCACCTTAGTAGTATGCAATGGTCTTCCAGCCTTTTGTCAGGGTGATGGGCAGCTTACCAAAATGCCCCCCAGCGTGCTTCCCGCCACTTTTTGGTGATACGTTCTTGATGCTGAGGAATATAAGGACATCTCCACCAAAACAAAGAAGCACTTACTTCATATAGTTAAGAGGAAAGACCCTTGTTTGGTGGAGATTTTCCTCTTTGTAGTCTTGTTGTTTTCTCCATAGAAGTATTCATGTTATCACAGATTTCTGGATGAAGACGCATGAGAAGCAATCGCATTGCCAAAACGCACAAAAGGTCACTGGAGACATTTCCTTGTGGTTATGTTACCTGATTTGTTATGTTACGTGATTTGTAAAGCACATGGCTGCCCCAGCAACGGGGCGTCCCAGCGCTGATCCCAGAGACCAACAGAGAGAAAAGAAGGCGATAGGGTTAGGATGATGGATTAACTTGGAAAGAGATAGGTCTTTATTGTCTTCCAGAAAGACCCATGATTTTGGATGCTTCTGATGCTGCAAGGGAGGGCATTTCAGATTGTGGGGGCGAGGGCACGGAAAGAGCGACCTCCGGCCCGCGCTCTTTTGACACGAGGGACACATGCTAAGTGTTGGTCAGAGGAGCACAGCAAGCGATACAGGATGTAAGGAGTAAGAAGATTGGCTAAGATGGCGGGAGCTTGGGCGTTCAGAATTCTGTGGGAAATGCACAGTACCTTGAAGTTGGTCCATTACGCAGCTGTAGTGTAGAATATGCTGTAGATATTTACCCAACGAGGTAGCACGTACTAATTAGTCAGTAGAAAGTACTTCAGTTGGGTAGACATTTTGTGCAAAGCTGTGGACTCTTGTTGGATAAAGGGGCAGGTGAGGTTCCATTCTGGTGCAATCGCTCACACAGCTACTGATTCATCCATACAGACACTCAGACACCCACTCGCACCCCGTTCTGCCACTCTCATATCTACTCACAGACCCAGTCACTCACATACTCACTCACCCATACAGCCACTCACACACCCAAACCCCCACTCACACACCCACTCACTGACCCATACAACTACTCACACACCCCGTCCAAGACCCATACAGCTACTCATACACCCACTCATTGACCTGTACAGCCACTCACACACCCATTCTCAAAGTTTACAGGTTACACATAGGAAATATAATTTAAAAAAACTTAAAAATTCAGTAAAAAAGTCCAAAGGTTACAGGGTTCATTATAGTTTGGAAATAACATTTAAAAACCTTAGAAATTCACTGAAAACACAAAAGGTTACAGGGAAGTTATAGTTAGGAAATAGAATAAAAAACCCTGAGAAATTCACTGAAAAAAACAAAGGTTACAGGGATGTTACAGTCAGGCTCAGATTTCACTTGTACAAAACTAGTGAAATTCAGCAGTTATAGTTACCTGAGCTAATTATAACTTTCGTCCCCGCAATACACTGCTTATGACCTCACATTTTACATCACTGATGATATCATTTACAGAACCACTCACATACCCACTCAACCTCATACACTGACACACACCCACACATACCCATTCACAGACCCATACAACCACTCACACACCCACTCACTCATCTATAGAGTCACTCACACACACACTCACTCACCCATACAGATCCTCACATACCCACTGACACACATACAGGTACTCACACAACTGCTCTCTTACCACTACAACTCACACATCTACATACTCACCCTTACAGCTAGTCACACTCTCACATATTCAACCATACAGCTACTCACACAACTAATTACTCATGATACAGCCTCTCATCATAGCCATTCACTAACTCATAGAAATATTAACACACACACTCACACACCCACACTCCCACCTACACACCCAGTCACTCAACCATACAGCCACTCACATAGACAGTCACTGTCCATTAGAGCCACTCACACACCAAATCACTTAACCAAACACCCACTCAAACAGACAGTCACTCACCCATACAGCCACTCATATATCCACTCACCCATTCATACACTCACTCACACACCCACTCACCCATCCACAGAGCCACTCACACACCTACTCATTCACCAATACAGCTATTCACTCACATACACACTCGCCTTCCCATAAAGCTACTTTCACAGCCACTCACTCACTCATATAACCACTCACATACCCACTCACTCACCCATGCAGCCACTCACACACACAAATTACCTATAGAGGTACACTCACCGATACAGTCACTCAGATACCCACTCACCCACCTGCACAGCTACTTACACAGCCACTCACCTACCCATAGAGCCACTCACACACACACTCACTCACCAATACAAGTACTCACACACCCACTCACACACCCATACAGCCACTCACACACCCACTCACACACTGTTACAGTTACACAGCCACTCAGATGAGATATGTTTAACTTATACAGTAGCTTAGTATATATCTTTAAGACTTAGAAACATTTGCAATACACTTACACTCACTGGATGATGTTATCAGTGATGTCATCAGTGATGTTATTTGAGATGTGATCAGGGATGTCATCAGTGATGTCACTGACCCTGTAATGAGTGATGTAATATGTGCTGTCATAAGCAGTGCATTGCGGGGGTATAAGTTATAGTTAACTCAGGTAACTATACCAAAACAAGTTCCAGCCAGTGTCCAGTTGTAACATGCCCCAGATTCAAAAATGTTTACAACAAATTTGACTTCACCAATGAATTGGTCTTGTAATATATATTGTAAAAAGTCCAATAGTGAAATGTGTATCTTCTTCCTAGTTGGAGGCAAAAATACAACATTTTATATTGTATCCCAATGTCTTCCTATGGAACAGCCAACCTGCTGCCGAGAAAATAGCTTTTGTGGCCCTTTCACTGTAAGTATATGTTTGAACCCTGCCTTATGGGCAGTAAAGCCTACTAAAAACTTGACCTATCAATACTTAAAAGGAATATTTAGGCCTGTACACATAGCAGGCCTGCAGTCATGTGTACACTGTAACTGTAGTGGATGGCAAAATGTGAGTTGCAGTAAACTTGTGGCATTTAACTTAAAGGTCTTCATCCTACTAAAAGGGCATTTTACCTCTGGTTAGCATGGGTATAGTGTACATGGTTCCATAAACAGCAAAATAGTCAAGGCACAAATCAGGGGTACACCACACAAAAGATAGTAATTTCTAACATCTTTCTGTTTTGTCTCAATGGGTGAATGATAAAGAGAAGACTGTTGTGTTTGCCTTGTGATTTGAGGCAACCTGAAAGAACCTATAGCACCATTGAGAGGTAGGCATTAGCATGCACTTGGGCTGTGGAAAAATGTAAAATATTTTTGTGGGGTGCAAAGTCTGACATTTTCACAGTAGTGTACATGTTGAATGGAAGTGGCACAGGCAAGTCTTCACGAAGGTTGGTAAGATTATTGCCACATCTCCAAGAACACACCTTCGATATCAAGTACATTCCAGGTGGTAAGAATGTAAGAACTGATTGTTTGTCCAGAACGTCCTTGGATATAGGTAGTTGCTGTGATGTACAAGAGGATGCATAATGTGTAGCTGCTTTGGCTGAGGATCTATTGGATGTGAAAGATGTATTAACAGCACATGAGTGGTTGGATGCCTTGAAGTGCGATGGGATCCACAGAGAGTGTTGCATTTTATGAATGTAGGCTGGCCCAAGAAAATAAATTTGGAGATTTGTTTGAAACATTTTGCTCAGGTTTCTGAGGAATTGTCTGTAGTCAGAGGAGGTTTCATGCATAATGATAGGTGCATCCTTCCCACATCCATTCGTAAAACTCTGATCAGGGCAGCTCATGAGGGTCAATTAGGTGTCAATAGCACTTTTAAAAATTTAAAGGAGTTTTAATGGTGGCCATCTATGGATGCACACGTTGTGAAGTGGATGGATTTGTGTACTACCTGTCTGCTTTCAGAGAAGCACTAGAAAACATGTGAAGCTCTTTTGCATATAAGTCCTCTACCTGATAATGTTTGGGTAAAACTTATGTTGGATTTTGAAGGACCCTTTTATTTATTACCTTCTGAGAAGAGATTTACGTTAGTTTTTGTTGATTACTTCCACAGATGGGTGTGTATTGATTTGGTTTCTACTCCCAACACTGCATCAGTGATTACATTTCTGAGGAAAGTTTTTCAAATTGAGGGAGGGCCCAAGTAACTTGACACAGACAAGGGCAGACATTTTACATCTACACATGATGCAATTTATTGACTCTCATCATGTTAAACATTTTCAAGTGGCATTATAATCACCCACCTCTAATGGTCTAGTTGAGTGGATAAATACGTTCTTGAAATAATGGTTACAATCGGCTTTGTCTTTGAGAACTGATGTATAGGATGTCTTAAGACAAAAATTGTGGTCTTATTTAGTCACGCCACATAGTACTATGTAATTGCCTTCATTTAAAATTCTACGCAAGAGAACTCCCAGATCCATTTTATGTCCTGATTGGGTGAGAGATTTACATATGAATGTGAAAGGACCTATTCATGCTCCAAGTAATGCACTTGTTGACAGAGTACCAACAGGCTTTGTGCAAAGCAAATTTTAACAAAAGACATTATGTGATGGATATTTGTTTCAATGTTGGTGATTGGGTTCTGATTAAGAAAGGTGAGCTTAGATCTATGTCACCTGTTCAGGTTATGAAATGTCCAAAGGGACAGTGTTGCATTCTGGTAGGGGTTGTTGGAGCAGGAGGAACTTAGTCAAATTATCTAAGGAACAAGCAATCAAAATCTTGTTGTCCAGAGGGAAAAGTGTGTATTATCTTACTATATCCTGTACTACTCCTGACAGTGTGTGGTGGTTGGACTGTAATGGTGATAATACTGTGAATGCTTTGCAGAGTAATATTTTACATTCTGTACAACCTAGCCTTTCTGCTTTAGGTTCTGTGGTATCTACTGGATTTTCTTCTTCAGATTCGTTTGCTTCTGTTTCCAGTCTACATCCTGACACTATTGGCATTGATTTGCATGATAATTCCTCCTCAGTCATGCAGGTTTCTGATGACACTGGTGTCATACTTCTGGTTAATTCCAGGTTGGGTTGCAATGTGTCCATGCCTGCAAGATGATATTTATTTGTACTAATGCTATCTTTGCTTTGCTCTTGTTCCTTTTGCTTTTTCTTGTTTCTTTCTGGGGAGAAGTGATGTACTGTACATGTTAATGTTTCACTAATGTAATGTTTAATGCTTCACTGTAATGTTTAATGCTTCACTTTTACTTGCCTTGTTATTGTTCAAGTTGGTACCATATTCTGGAATATTGCTCTTGGGGATATTTCACTCAACTGTTCTTTTAGCAGTTTCCATTGGATATCACTTGAGGCGGGTGCTGCCGTTCGTGGGCTCCCACTTATTATAAATGGAATAAATCTCTGTTCCTTCACTCTTTGGGTGTGTTGCTCTTCTTGACACTGTCCCATAGGAAAACACTGGAAAACAATATAACAGCTTATAATGATAATTTCGGGTTGAAAGCAGCTAAAAACTTAATTTGAAGACTTATTTTGGTAGTTATTCAAAATCTGATTTAATGATGAAATCAATTTTTGACTAACTATGTTGGAAAATGTACTTTTTGAAAAGTAACCTCTCCCTAACTAAACCTCTGGGGGCTTTCTTCCACCTGGCTACTTATGATTCCCCTGTGGTGAGATGTAGATTGCTGTCAGACAGAGGACATAGGGTGAGGGTGTGGGGAGGAGTTAGCCTTCTCTTGACATGATGGCCTGGGGCTCTGCCAATGGAATAGTTACACTTCAAAGAGGCCTGTCCTGTCACAAGCAGATGAACCTGATACCAGGCCTGTCTCCTTTGTTTGTCTCCCAGTCAGCTTGACTCCAAACCCAGTGAGAAGAGGAGCTGGGTTAGAACTAACTTTGTGTGACCACAAGGGATGGTTCGCCCATTATCATATCCACACCTCAGGATGTGCCCAGGGAGCTCTTACTTAGGGAAGAAAGCTACTGCATCTTGGATTTAGGTAGAGAGGGGAATTGTAGGAGAGTTTATAGTAAAACACAGGTAGTACTGTAAAAGTGGGTAGGGTCACCTCTTGAACTCTTACCTCATTGACTAGGATGTGGCTAGTGGTTGCTCGCACTGACAGGCTGGCACTGGGTATAAATGTTGCATCCCAGTACACTCCTCAGAACTCTCTTGGACTGGAGAAGAACAACCCTGTTGTCTGAAGTACCTGAATTAAGACTGGACTTACTTGCCTTGTACCTAGGACTTCAGAAATGACTTGAAGGGTCATTCGGTTGACCTCCTGTTTAAGCTACAGTGCTACAACAAGTTTCCACAGGGTCTTTCCTGCGTTCCAGCTGACCAGTCCTAACTGGAACTGATCTACTCTCCTCTGCTGGTCTCTGTGGGAATGAGCCCTGATCCCCAAGTACTGTATTCATGGTCCTGGTCCCTTGGCTGTGGTCAGATTGTACTCCTCCCCGCCTAACTGAAAGCTTCACCAGACTCGACGCTGAGTACTGATACTGACAACCTTGATTGACAGCTTCACTGGATTCAACACCGAGAGGCACCCAATCAACAGTGTCTTGGGACTTGATGCTGAGTAGCACCCAAATGCTGGCTTGACTGGACTCGACACCAAGCAGCACATGAACAATGCCGACAACCTACGTTCATGGTTTCATTGGGCCTGATTTCAAGCAGCCTTCTGTCATCTCCGAGTCTCCGCATAGTGGCTGCCCATCATTGTTGAGCCCTTCCTCAGATCCAGTAGGCTGCGTGGCCCCACTGAAGACTTTCTACCTCTACCGAAGTTTCAAAGTGAGAAGGTAACTTTGTGACCAGGACAAACCTGGTTCTTATATCCAACCCAGCTTCATCACAGTCAGCCTTAAATCTTATCCATTTTTTGATCAAAAGCAACCGGTTGCCCGCAATGGCACTTAGTGCTTTTTTGGCGCTATTTTTAATTACAAATTTTCAAAATTCATAACTCCAGTTTTAGTATTTGGATGTTCATAATTTTGGTGTTGCTTTAATTATTAAAAAATTCTCTGTTTTTAAAATGGTTTGGGATTTTTCTTGAGTTCATATTTTCACTTTATTACTGTTTGAGTACATCCGGAATACTTTTCATATTGCCTCTAAGTTTAGCACATGTTCATTTAGTGACTTTAATGATTTACCCTGACAAGGATTGTGATTATTACTTGAGGTGGGTTCTCACTCCTTCAACTAATACTCCAATTTCATACATTGGTGGTTAGATATGGGATTAAGTACTTGTGTTAGTGCTGTGATATTCAGTGATTTGCGTAAAACCAGAAATCCTTCAAAGTATATTTTCTCAATCCCTTAAAATAATACTCTAATTTTTCCAGTAATCTTTGTGTTCTCTCACATCTAACACCAAAATCTAATTGTGGTAGCCCTTGAAACCACAACAACTTCAGAGACAGAAGTCTGGTAGAGCACCCCGCCCTCAGAAACCCGCCAACCCCCACGGACCACGCACGCAACCTGGGAATCATCCTGGACTCTGAGCTCAAAATGGACCGCCAGATCAACTCTGTCTCGTCTTCCTGCTTCCACACCCTCCGCCTCCTTCGTAAGACCTTCAAATGGATCCCCCTCGAACACCGAAAGACCGTCACTCACGCCCTGGTCACCAGCAGACTCGACTACGGCAACGCACTCTACGCCAGAATAAACAAAAACCTCACCCGCAAGCTACAGAACATCCAGAACGCCGCCGCAAGACTGGTCCTCAACCTGCCAAAACACTGCCACATCTCCCAGCACCTGCGCACACTCCACTGGCTCCCTGTCGAGGCGAGAATCACCTTCAAGATGCTCACCCACGCACACATGGCCCTCCACAGCACCGGACCAGCATACCTGAACAGCCGACTCAAATTCCACGCACCCCAAAGGACCCTACGATCAGCCCAGCTCTCCTACGCCGTGGTCCCCCGCACCAGAAAGACCAGATCGGGAGGCCGCTCCTTCTCCTTCCTCGCGGCCAAAGCATGGAACGCCCTTCCGCTCCACCTCAGACAGACAACATCGCTCCCCATCTTCGCAAGAAACCTCAAAACCTGGCTCTTCGACAGACCCCCTCCTTGATGGATGGAACCTGCACCCCCCCCACCCCTAGCGCCTTGAGACCCTTACGGGTGAGTAGTCGCGCTTTAACAAACCCCTGACTGACTGTAGAGCAAAGCTAAGTTTTTATAAACAAACATGGGACACCTCAAGAATTGTTTTCGCGTCCTGCCTTTGAAGTGCATGCCAAATCTAATTTGTAAACCCAACAGATCTCTCAAATCAGTTGTCTCACTGTGATGTCAATAAGAGGCTCACTGTGATTCGGGCTTGATTGGCAGATAGACAAAAGAAGGGCCCTATCCAAGAATCAGCTAACATTTGACCATGACAGGAGAGGTCTCTTTGAAATGTTTCCCAAGTGTCGTATGAAAAGCCTAGGCAGACCTGTCATGCAGAATGTGAGATTCAAGACGGGCTTGACATTTTAATGTCAAAAAGGATCTTCCCAGCCCGACTCTGCGTATTCTGTCAGGTTCAGATGGGGCATCTCTGCTCATTCAGGTCAGTCTAGTGTTTATTCCTAGGAGCAAATTTACACCTCATTCACACCTATTCAAATGTTAATTACTGGCTGGCCGAAGTGGGAGAACAAAATGCATATTTAGCTTTCAAGGACTTCAGGAGGGGCAAAGTTAACTTTCTAAAAGTAATTTTTCTGGAACAAATCTGACTTCATCATTGAATTGGATTTTTAATGACTATTAAAAAAGATGATTAATTATTTTTAAAGCTAGTTCCATTCTAGATACATTATTAGTATTTAATATTCCACCCCAGTTCTTTCCTATGGAACAGCCAACATTACTACACTGAAAATGTTTTGAGGGGCTAGTGTAGGAAGCTGGCTCTCTATATAGTGTACTAAAAAGAAGTACACTGCACAGAGAGTCCAGAGAGTGCAGAGAACCCCCAAATGGTACAAAGAGGTAAAAGCAGGTCATTCTAATGCTCTTTTTGTGGTAGTGTGGGAGAGCAATTAGGCTCATCAGAGGGTAGTGCTAAGCATTTGTTGTCGAGACCAGATCCAAAGCTTCAGCAGGAGAAGTTTGGGAGTGTCCCTGATCGCACGGAGCAGAGTGCTGAGGGTCTTGGAAACTGGTGCGCAAAGAAAAAGGGGGCTACTTAAAAATGCCCTGCACAGGTGGACTTACAGGCACGTCCGGTGGGTCTCCTTGAAGGGAAGAGGTCGCTAGGGCCTGGAGAACATGGGAGCAGAGCTGGTTAGTCAGTGCTGAGGCCAGTGGGACTGGGTGCAGAGCGAACAGGTCAGCCAGGCGTCATGCGTCTTTAGGGCCCTCACGGTCAGGAGCAGGCATCTTGGAGAGGCGATCTCAGGACAGCTGGACCACTCAGGAAGTGGGTCTCAGGTGTCTCGATGTCCCTCAACAGATGCTTGCTTCTGGTGCTTTGGGAGTCCAAAGTGGACTCTCCTACTGGTTTTTCCCGTTGGGGCTCTGGTACTGTGGATATTGGTACGCTGCAGCTCCGATGGGCCTTGGTGCCTCCAAACTTGGTGGAGAGGCAGATCTGACCCTCTGGAGCTGTTGTACCTCTTCTTGCTTTGGTTCTGCATCGAGGTTGTCCAAGAGAAGCAAGCCGGCAAACCCGACTACACGAGATGAGTGCCTGCGGTGTGCAGGGGAGTGATACCTTCACTCTAAGGGAGCTTCTCTGTGATTTCTTGAAGGTAGTAGGTGCTCCAGGGTTCTTGGAGTCCTTGCAGGGTCAGGACAACACAGCAGGCAATGACTGTCGAGTCCTTGGGGCAGCTGGCAGGGTTTGGTGCCTTTTTCTTCTACAACAGGCTTCAGTTCTCGAGCAGTGGGTCTTCTTTGTCCTAGTCTTCTTTGGTCCAATGAATCTGATGTTCAGGTCTAGGGAGCCAATTAAATATTGAATTTAGTGGTGTTACAAGGGGATACAGGTAATAGCCAATGGGCTATCTACCTTTAGGTTGTCTACACCCTCTTCTGACTACGTCCTGTGGGAACAGGCACTACCGTAGCCCAGACTGGAGGTTTTTTCACCATCTCAAGATGGTGTAATTTCAGGAGAGGGGTTCACCTCACCCTAGGGGTGGTACAGGCTGAGGGGGAACCCTTCTCCTCATCTAACTAATTTTCCCGCCTTTCCTCCCACCAAACGTGGAGCAGGAAAGGGGGCTTGGCCTCCCCCATTATCTGGGGGTTCCTGGGTTGGATTTCAAAGGCAGCATTTGCCTTTGAGGTTTCCCAACCAGGAAGGCCATCCTATCCTGGAGGAGTTGTGAAACACCCCTGCCCAGAGCAGGTATTGTTTCTGTCCTCTCAGAGCACTGGCTCTCACCCCATGAGGTCAGCAACATTACTGATGGTGGCAGACTGGTGAATACCAGCCAGAGACCCTACTAGTGTTTGGTTAAGTGTCAGGGAACCTCTAAAAGGGTCTACAGTGCGAATTTAATAATAAATCTAACACTGTCCTCAGTGAGGATTTATTTAAGACTTCTCAAAACCCTGTAACTTTATTTAAGATGGTGTTATAGTCACCTAAGGAACCTCACAGACTAGAATTTTTGGATTGAATGTCATAATTATGCTTTCATCGGGTCATTCGAGGTCACTGGTGCCTTAATGCTTAAGGCCTGTGGCTTTTATTCTAAAGGTTAATTATTCAAGTCTTCTTGTTTCCATGGTCATATTTTTGCACAAAAGTGAGCTTCATTACAAAAAAGTGTCACTGTTCAAAGAATGGTTAATATTTGTCATGTTGCACTTACAAGTTTATATATATTTTCTTAAGTATTTTAGCCTTCAAATACCAAAATATCCTCTCTCTCTCCACAGCTCTTACTTCTCAAAACCCTCAGTCCTGTACTGAGCTTTAATAGCGAGTTACTGGCCACCTAGTCACTAAGGTTTAAGACCATCCGTCCGGTGTGCGCGTGCAAAGTTTGTGTAATTTTGTGGAAATGCGAAACCATAAACTATGATATTTGACCCAAAAATACAAGTCAATGTGGTGCCATAGAAGAGTGTACACTGGCAGCTACATAATTTACAGAATGGGATGGAAGGAGGTTAAGAGAAAGAGAAATAAGTTGTTTATAGCTTTGGGGCATGCTATATCTAAAAAGACGTATTTGGAATTGGAACTCTTGATAATTGACCGCACCTTAGAGATAACAATAGAACCAGGAAGACACCAGTACTTGAACCCTTAAACATCAGATTGAGAGTATAAGAACTTAATCATTATGCAAGAACTGACTTGTTACTAACTTGGATCAGAACATTCATTAGACCTTAAAACAGAAGCCAATGTGGTGTAATGGGTGAGTGTACACTGACAACTATATCAAATACAGAATGTTATTGAAAGAGTAAGAGAGACAGTTGGTTTTAGCTTTGGGGCATCATATGCTTAAATATTTTCAGACACAATAAATAGAAAAAATATTTTACAATCAGTTAAAAAGAAACCACTTTTCAACATAATTCGAACTCTTTGCAATTGACTGGGCCTTAATGCAAACATACAACGGTTGAAATACTGGTAGTGGAAAACTAAACCTTCTGAGTAAGAATCTCAAACTTCAACCATTAGCCCATTAGTGACTCATTACTATGTGGGCTAATACATAGCTATGACATTTGAACTAAAAACTACAAGTCAATGTGGTGCCATATGTGAGTGTATACTGACAGCTACATCAAATACAGAATGGAATGGAAGGATTGAGAGAGAAAGAGATAAGTTTTTATTTTTTTTTGCTTTGGGTTATGAGATACTTTAAAAAAATGAATTTTCAGATGAACAGAAAATAGAAAGATGTTTGCCAATCAATAAGAAGGAAGTTGTCTTTCACTATAATCATTGAACATTAGCACTCATCCTGCACAACCAGACTGTAGTGCAGACACCATGAGTTAAGCCTTTATCCTCCAAAGTGAAAGTCTAAGATATTATCCATCTGGTCATAAGTGACTATTTAGTATGTTGGATCAAACCATGACTATGACATTCAAGCAAAAATACAATAATGTTGATGCTATAGGGGAGTGTACACTGACTGCTTCATCATTTACAGAATGAGAAAAGAGGGGTGCGAGAGAGAGAGAGAAGTTGCATTTATTTTTGGGGCATGATATACTTAAAAAGGTATACCTTCACAGAAAGTAGAAGGAAAAAATATTTGCCAATCATTGCGAAAAAAAAATTTTCACTACCTTCTTTGAATATTGTGGCTTTTTGTAATTGACCAAACCTTAGTGCAGACAGATGACCATGGAGACATCAGGACATTAATCCTTCCACTTCAGAATTCCAGTCTCAGACCTTAATCACTAGGCCACAAGTAACTGCAGTGCTTAATTTGTAAAATATTAAGTGCCAGGGCTCTGACCAGGAGGCCACTGCAGCTTGCACCACCCATCGCCCTTGTCATCGCTGCCAAAACAGCTACTAACCATCTCTCTCGCATGTAAATGCGACAGTTCAGATTATTCCAGGTCCCTAAAGCTAAAGGAATGGCTGGGGAGGCAGGTATTAGCAATTTTAATGTATATTGTATTCCTAAACAACCGTTGTTCTGCTCATCTCTAAATTAGATGAGCAGCGCCACCATGTGGTAGACTGTTCTGTGTATGGTGTTGACAATTAGGTGCCGAGCACAAGAAACCAATTAAGTGCTGGCGCGTAGCCCCGGCTCAAATTAAGCACTGAGTAACTGTGTGTTGCCTTAAATGAAAAGATAGGTATGACAGTCGACCTAAAAATATAAGTCATTGAGGTGCCATACGTGATAATATACTGACTGCAACATCAATAACCCAATGGGATGGAAGAAGAGAGAGAGAAAGAGAAAAGTTGTTTTCAGTTTTGGGGCATGAGACTTCAAAATAAATATTTTCAGAAAAATCTAAGTGATATAATATTTGCCAATCAATCAGAAAGAAATCATCATTCACTCTATTTGTCAAACATTGGAATTCTTTATAATTGACCAAACATTAGTATAGACACATGACCATTGAGACACCAGGTCTAAAACCCTTCACCTTCAGACCCTAACCATTAGGCCACAAGTGAGTATTTTGGGTTATAACTATAGCATTCAACCCAAAAGTACAAGTCACAGTTGTGCCATAGGTGAGTATACACTGACAGCTACATCATTTATAGAATGGGTTGGAAGGAGGGGGAAAGAAAGAGAGTTGTTTTTAGCTTAGGAGCATGATATATAGGAAAGGTATTTTCACACAAAGAGAAAAGAATAAATATTTGGCAATCAATAAGAAGCAAATTATTTTTCACTGTATTTGTTGCACATTGTAACTCTTTGCAATTGACCAGATCTGAGGGCAAACTAATGGGCATTGAAACACGAGAACTTCAACTCACAACCATGAAAGTGAGAGTCTAACACCTTAACCATTAAACTACAAGTGACTCTTTACTGACTTGAATCAAAACCTAAAACCTAGAAATAGAAATAGAAGTGGTTCCATAATCGAGTGTACACTGGCAGCTACATTATTTACATAATTTGTTTTTAGTTTTGGGGCATGATATACTGAAAAAGAAGTCTTTTTAGGGAATGTGCCAGTCTTGTTCAGAGGTGGGGTGTACATCTATGGCTTGATGCCCATGGTTGAGACTGAAACTCTTTGTAGCATACAGCAAAGTATAGGAAACATGATGATATCACCAAGTCTGCTACTGGACAGTCATCTTGTATGCAACACATATGTGAGTACCCTGTATTTTTCAGAACCCGGGTAATGTATAATACAAGTAAAAAACAGAGGGGCAGGTTTACAAGCCCCTTGCGCCACCGTTCTTCACTTTTTGTGAAGCACAGGCGGCGCATTTTACTGCCCCATATTTCAAGGACAGGAAAAGCCACCCTGCGTGGCTTTTCCTGTCCTTGTAAATATGGCCCCTTTACACGTAGCACTTTGCGTGAAAGGGGAGTTCCAGGGGTGTTGCTGTGGGTGTTCCAACGCAACACCCATGGAACCTGACACATTCCCGTATTTACGAGAAATCGTAAACCTGGGAATGCGTCTGAATGCTACGCCTCCCAGAGAATGCGTAGCGAGCGCAACGAGGAGAAATATATTCATTTCTCCTCGTTTTTTTCCTCTTTCAATGCGTGCTGCATTTTGCAGCACACATAGAATGAGGAAATCACCTGCACATAAACAATCATTAAAGAAATGAGTTTTTGCAAGTTCTATGTGTGTTAATGCAGCACACATAGAAGATGCAAAACCCCATTTCAGATTGTTTATGTGCAGGAAGGGAATCTGAGAAAACAGGCAAAACCCAGCGACTGCTAAATAAGGCTGGAGAACTCTCCAGAACGTAAACTTGTCGTACTTCTCGAACCCACAAGAGAACCGCAAAACCCCAAACACAGCCATAGCCCGTTTACTGGCTATAAATAAACGAGAGGAATAAAGGCAGAAACAAGCACGCCGCCTCTTAAGTTACTTTAAATATATCTTTGTATGTGCTGAACAGAACATGTCTGCAGATTGGTTCAGATAAAGCGCTTTGCTCAAGTAAAATTACAGTATTCTGAGTGCACTATCCAAAAATGTGACTTTTACTAATAGCCACGAAGACATTAGAAGGTCGAAAGCACAAGGCAGACATAAAATTGTGGAGAGACACTCTGGATTTATATAGCGCCTGATACCGCCGTGTCAAGAAGACAGTTCACGCAAGAGGACGACGGAAAGAAGGGCGACACTGTGGCGAGGAGGAGGGCGGCCTACAGAGAAGGTAAGTGGTTTTAAAACATTTTTTTTTAAAGGGGCTGGCCTCGGTTTAGGGGCGTACTCCGCTCTGCCACGGAGTCAGAGTTTTGCCGCAACTTTGCGTTCCCAGCGGAGCGTGGAGTTGGTAAACACGTGACTGCCGCAGCCGGCTTTATCGTTTTTTCGCCTCTGACCTATCCGGACCTGCCGGACTCACGCCGCCTGCATGCTTCTAACTCTGGGATTCACTCCATGCACCCACCTCTACCCGCAGTAATCGGATCCCCGATCAGCACGCGCCTTTACTAAGTAAGTTCCCGCGCGGTCCTCGTGTTATCCACTCCCCTGTTCCAACTTAAGTGCCCTCGTTAACCTCTTCCCCTTCATTCCTCATTGCAGTTGGACGCTGGACTCAAGCCGCCTGTACACTCTTTTCCTACCCAGGGATCTACTCCATGCGCCCGCCTCGGCCCGCATCAATCGGATTACCGATCAGAACGCGCCTTGATCTACTCTAGTAAGTTCCCGCACAGTCCTCCCACTATCCACTCCCCTGGGTCTAAATATGTGTCCTTCTTAACTTCCCCATGATTCCTCCTTGCAGTTGGTTGTACCTTGATGCCTTCCATCAAACCACTAGTTTGATCACAGTTTCTCCCCGCCTGGACCCACTTCTTCTAGGGGCTCCCCTCTGCCGGTTAATTAGTAAGTGTCAGCCTTGCCCAACTATTCCTACATTGCTTCCACTTTCTACGCTGCCATTCCTTACTCCGTTCCTTTCCCCACAGTTGGATCTCTACAGCCTTCCACTTGAGACCTCCTCGCCTCTGCCGCTATTCGATCGCAGCAAGTAAGTTCTTTCCGCTTCCCAGCGCCTCCCGACCACCCCCTTTTCCAGTCATCACAAGACCAATTGAAGCACCCATGTGACCCTCCCAGGTCATAGCTCTTATCCCCACCCCTCGCCGCCACCCTTTCACCCTTCTCCCCTTCTCTTTGAGCCTAGACACGCGGTATTCCTTCTGCCAGTGCATCTCCCAGCTCATACGCATTGGGTTTTGCTGACTCGTCTTCTCTGTCATAGACTTCCCACTTTGGCTCATCCTATTGCCATCCTGGCCTTTCCCTTTCTCATGTTATCCACAAAGATGGTCCACAATTGAATGTTTTTATTCTCCCCGGCAGCACTGTTTTGTAACTACTTGTAACCTGGTCCTGATGATGGCCTTACATTTCATATAGGCCGAAACGCCGTCGACTTTTACAGCGAAACTTACGGCGCCTTTTCTCGTGTTTGCACATTTAATTTACTTTGTATTTAATTCCATTTACTGTATGGGTACTACAACAAATACATCTTGTATATAATTTGTTTTGTTTGCGCCCCGTGTCTGCTGTACATACTTCCTCATGATGTCACTTGCGCCTTTCACTATTTCACGAGCACTTGTGCACAGTATAACACAGGTTACATGCCATTTAATGTAACTCATTGCTTTTTTTGACTATAAATATATGATGAAATATATACAAAAGTACATCTTTGTCTTTGCGAATTATTGTCTCCCTTTTTCCCTTCCATGCTTGTAGCAATTACTTGTGCTCCCTTAGAAACTGTCTGACAAACAATACCCTCTGAGACACTGTTGTATGTTCACACGCATTCCTACTTGCAGCGCTTCTAAATAAACAATGCAAACACAAATGGTTTTAAAGTACGCTTTAAGCACACTTGGAAGAAGTGGCTAAAGTAAGCAGAGTGGTAAGGAATTTGTTGCTTGTCAGTGTGAGAGTTTATGATGTCAATTTCATGCCTCATCTGATTGTGGACATGGTTATCATTAATGTCTGTGGATATTTCTAAAGGAAGGATGCACAAAAAGAAATTTTTACCACAGCATTCAAAGGAATGTAGAAGCATATTTCAGTAATTCTACCTAAAATTAGGCCATACTGCTGGATTGTGTGTACAAACAAATTCCAAATGACATAATGTGGAAACAAGTGAGGGTAGTTAAGGTCCACAGTAAATAAAATTGTGTTCTGTTTATCTGGCTCGAATAACAATAAGGTCAAGTATCATTTGAAAGCACACCTGGTCCCAGAGAATTATTTTTGAGCAACACATTTGGGCCCTGGTTCATCATTTATTTGCGCCAGTGCTTGTATGATGAATCAGAGAGCAGAGCAGCACAAACAGCAGTGCCGATGACATTTCATACAAAACCAAAATTCCCCAATAGTTGACTTGAGCAGTGTACCCAAATACTTGTTCACTGTAAAGTGCAAGCATGACTATAATTTATACAAAGATGGCATATTGGGGGAAACAGTCCAAGTTCCCATTAGTTTACATGTAAAATGACATTAACCAAAATAGTGTGATCTGGGTTGGGTGAAATCAAAACACCAAAAGAAACAAAGCCCATACAAGTGGCAAGCAAAGTATTATGTGATATTCCTACAGACGACCATGTGTAATTGTAGTGAAACTACACATCTTGCATAGCTTATACTTGGGCAGTTGTCTTTCAGTTGTGATTTGTACTGGAGGGTTTATCTGAAGTACACGTCTCATGTAAGGCATCACTGGTTTACCTTTGCAAACTTCTTTTTTTAGTGCAGGCATGGGCAGTATCCCTGAGTTATATGATTGTTAGTATATCCAGTGCTTAATTTGAGCTGACGGCTTCCGGTGCTCTGCACCAGCATTTTATTTTGAACACCGACATTTTGAGATAAGCACAACAACAGTGTTTAAGATTTCAATATATATTAAAAATAATTAATACCTGTCACCCACACAATATTCTTCATAGCTTTGGGAGCCTGGAACAGTCTGAATTGTCACACTTGTAGGAGTCCATTGGTTAGTAGTTGTGTTGGTATTGTCATTGGCAGAGATGGCAGGGGAAATGGGTGGTGCTGG
Organism: Calotriton arnoldi; assembly: GCA_963921515.1. NCBI lineage: Eukaryota > Metazoa > Chordata > Amphibia > Caudata > Salamandridae > Calotriton > Calotriton arnoldi. The sequence goes on along the minus strand of CAWUFW010024654.1, from coordinate 30,048 downwards.
CTGCTGTGTCCTTCCGACAAGGGCCTTGACACTTACTTGTTTCTAAATTAAGCACTGAGCGGCATATTTACAAGCGCCTTGCGCCGCCGGAGCGTCACTTTTTTGACAGACCCTCGGCACAGTGTGGTGCTCCATATTTACAAGGCCACGTAAAGTGACCCTGCGTGGATTTTCGTGGCCTTGTAAATACGGCCCCTTTTTATGCAGCACTTTGTGTGAAAGGGGCATGCCATGGTGTTGCTGTGGGTGTTCCCATGCAAGACCCATGGATTCTGTCATATTCCCAGATTTACAACATTTCATAAACCTGGAATGCGCCAGCATCCTACACCTCCCCAGGGGAGGCGTAAGGAGGCACAGCGAGGAGAAATACTTATATTTCTCCTAATTATTTCCTCTTTCTATGCATGCTGCCTTCTGCAGCATGCATTGAAAGAAGGAAAACACCTCATGTGATTGTTTTTGTGCAGGTAGGTGTCCCTTCCTGCACAGAAACAATCTCCAGTAAAACGCAGACACCCTTGCAGCATGGCGCAAGGGTGCCTGCGTGGGTGCATGGCAGCCAATTGTGCACCAGCACAGGGGGAAGCACAGGGATGTGACATATTGTTGTAAATATGATGCATTCCTGTGCTTTGAAAGCGACGCGGCGCGGCCAAATGGCTTGCGGTGCCGTGCTGCGTCACTTTCTTGAAAATATGCCTCTGAGTATATTTGGAGCTTGGTGCCTGCTTAAAGACTTTGGGCTTCAGTACAAGTTCTCATTAATGCAGATGTGGCTGGTAACGGGCATTATGAGACCCATCAGCATTACAAATAATATAGGCATGTCACACACTCCAAGCAGCCAAAATGTCAGGGTGAAAATCTACATGAAGATGGAGAAAAACGTTTGGGAATTAGCGAGTAAATAATGATTCTTGTATGTTATTCTACATTAATTCATAATCAGCAGCAATTCCCCCCACACAATTACCAATGCCCAAGGTATCAATAGTTTGAAGGGGGGAAGATTCTGGGCCAATAACTAGTACCTGCATAATGGACATCTAAGCGTAAGCATTTCCTCCATTTTGCAGAAAGACCAGGTGGCTCATTGTAGGAGATGGGTAGGGTGTGGATTATAGTTCATGACTCCTTGCGCACTAGCAAGTTACCAAAAATGTTCCAGGCCTGAACCTGCGATGTAGTCTGCAAAATACTTCTGCATATCAAATATTGGGTTACTTGAGACATTTTATATGATTATTCCCTGACCCTCGTCACATGAGATGCACTTTTGGAAACAAGTCTACGTACTTCAGACTTATAGAAGGTAGTGATGGAGCAGGGTTTTGTGAAAATAAAACCTGCTCGGATTGAACCCTCAGTAACATTCATTAACAGTGTGCTGTGAAAAGAAAAAACTAAGATAAGGGGAAACGCTTTTGCGCATGCGTGAACTAATGCATGGAACTAGGCCGCAAACTCTTTTGGCTAAAGAAAAATAAAAGACTAATGCTGCTTTGTGCATGTTAATAATGTCTGCTAGGAATTATTAACATGGGTTGTGAATGGGTTAGTGCAATGCTGGGATGGTGTGCAATGAAATTACATTTCATGAAAATAATAATGTTTGTGTTTGTTTTCTGTAGAAAAGTAAGCATGGGCCTACACTTCTGCATGCCAGTCTGGGGTTAATAATAGGTGAAAAACAAAATGACCAAAAGAGGGTTTCAAGAGAGAAGAGAGAACGCAAAAGTTGTGCGTGACCTTCATGATGTACTGTGTGACTGCCAAGCTACGGAAAAGAAAATGTGATAATCAGTGGAAGCGAGCAACTTCCTTCTCGAGATGGCAGAGGCAAACAAAGGAAGCGCAAAGACTTGTTACATGAGATGTGCTCCAGGAAATATGTACTATGATTGTGTTCAAAGTTGTTTCCTGGGAAGTATTTGTCGTAATGCTGAAAGTTTCAGACAAAACAACATTGAATAAAATGGGCATGCTGAGAGTGGTGTGACAGTACACCCCCATCCTTAGCCAATGAGAGACGGAGTTCGTTCTCATTTTGAAACAAATGTGGGTTGGACATTTGGGTTTTTAGGGTATAATTGAGGTGCCCGGTGGGTGGGGTTTGGGTAGGTGTTGGTCAGCTAGCGGGAGATCGTCGCTGTCGTCGGTTTGCTGTTTCCAGATAGAGACCTACCTGTTTCCTGATTCCTGACTGAATCTTTGCCACTCAACTCTTCTTGAGGGGCCTTACTGCCCTTTTGGCCAGAGGGTAGTTTTTCCCTGATTCTTACTTGGGTTAGTATAGATCTGAATTTGCATAATCATTTGCAAATGTATTTTGTCTCTGAAACTTTTCTCTCTTCGCCTATCCACTCCTTCAATGCATTGTTTATTTGACATGAGTTTGATTCAATACATTGCTAATACATGTTCTCCGTGATAATCTATGTTTGCATTGTATGACGGTACTCCACGAGCATTTATTTCACATTATTTTCGATAAACATTATAAATTACACACTGAGTCTGTTATTAGTTAGTAGTTTTGATTATTGATAGGTACATATTATTGCTATCAACTATTCAACTCCCCATGGTCCGTCGCCACAAATATATGCGTATTGTAAGGAGAAATGCAGGTACTATTGTGTATTTAGTGAGTTAGGTATAAGCCTTGCATCACACTGAACCCAGTGTGAAGGGATTAGTTGGGTAAAGCAAATGGGCCTTTGTTAGTGAAAAATTATTGATCCCTGATCGCTGGATCAGTTTTGGTAGCAGAGGATGGGTAATTATTGATTAGTTTGGTAATAATTATTGATTTATTGGTTATTAATATGAAAAGTTAGTGTCTTTGTTTTATGTTGTCCGGAAGTACGGGTACGGAGTTACCTAAGATCCCAGGATGATGATGATGTTTATTTAAGCCGTTGTGGCACAGTCATAGTATGAAGAGATATCACACTGGAAGTTCTTTGTCTGTTGTTGAAATATCAAACAGTGACAGGCTGTTGATGTTATTTTAGGGACTTACTCTGTTGTAAGGAGAGTGAATGAGATAGTGGAAAGTCCGCTTCCGAAACTCTGGCCTTATCCCCAAAGGAGTACTGAGACCTCTTTTAATAAAAAGTCCTCTCTGAAACTTTGGCCTTATCCCCAGAGGAGTACCAAGACCTCTTTTCATTTGTTTGGGAGTAGAGTGACACTGGTCGCTATTTTACTGGAAGTAAAAGGAATATTTTAGAGTAATTGAACTATCTCTTTATTAGTGGAACAGACAAAGACATTGTTTTGTGTTGTTTCTAACAAGAATTTAGTTGAGAAAACTTAGAAATACATTGCCGTATTATTTTGTAAAGGGAGGGTCAGTAGCAGGAGTAATACTGACATCACAAAAAGCCGCGCTAACATTGGTCAGGCAGCGGGTGCGTAGTGAGCTGTGATTGGTTGGTTGCTGTGACCTGCGCTGGTATTGGTTAGAATAGTGGATATGTAGTGAGCTGTGATTGGTTGGTTGGTGTGAGTCGCGCTGGTATTGGACAAAGGCTAGCAAATAGAATAAGCAGAATTACGTAAGGATTTTGTTTTTGTTTGATGAGATATTTAGCGTAGAAAGAGTTGAAAAATGAAGATGGTAAAAAGAATAAAATATTTCTTCAAAAAGGACAAGTCGATAGTTACTAGAGAGGGACTTCCTGTACCTCCTCCGAGATCGCCTGCTTCTTTTATGATGTTGGAACGTGGGTATCATACGTGTACATGGTTAGAGAATTGGATGAGATATACGGAAGATGATGGAGTTTTAGTTTTTCCAGAGCATGGTACATTTAACGTAAGGATTTTGGAGAACTTGAGGGAACGAATGAATTCATTAAAACCAAATCCTAGACCTATGCAGTATGAAGCACTTGAGGAATGGGAACATGAGGCATATAAACGGGAGAGAGACAGGAATGGAATAAAATACAGGAATATAATATCAAGGTATTCTGAGGCTAGATGGGATGATCAAATGAAAAGATGGAGGAGAAATGTAATTGCAGATGGATTATATCCAGTATTAGTTGCTGAAGATCAGGTTGGAGGCAAAGGTAAAGAGAAAAAGAATAATCTAGAGACTTCAGAACTAGATATAGACCCAAATGAAATTGATGATGAGTTGATGGATGAAATATTATTAAAGAGACCTCCACCATATCAGGAAAGGTCAGGGGAAGCAATACCAAATGCACCACTAATTGAAATACAAGTTCCTCAGGTTCCACAAGCTCCACAAGTTCAACAAGTTTCACAGGTTACACAAGTTCCGGTAGCCTCACAAGTTTCATTAGGTACTCAGATGCTGCAGGAGAGTGAGATTGACATGTTGAATAAGACGAGAGAGGAGTTAACTCAGAGAATTAGTCAGATGAGTTTGAATGCAGAAGCATTATCGGTACCAGTAACAATTGGTCCTATAGTTCCATTGTATAGTGAGAGTCAAAATATATCGAGAGTACATGCATTGACAATTCCCCTGAACAATGCCAGGAATGTTAGTGGATCGGAACAAGTTGAGATGAGTACTTCATTAATTGATCTTCCAGTGAGTGAAAACGTGAATGAAACACCAAAGAGAAGTGTGCAGATGGATCCTAGAAAAATAGTGCAGAATGTCAGAGGAACAACTCCAGTGTCAGGGAGTTCAGTGGGTCCTTCGCCAGAGGAGTTAGATGATTGGATAAGAGGAATGGAAAATAATAAGTCTCAATCGAGTATAGATGTAGGTAGACTGAGAGTGGATCTGGAAGAAATGATTATTGCTACAATAAGTCCAGAGAGATTGAGTAGGTACCGAAATGAAGAGTTGTTATTTTGTGTAAAAATATTACATGGAAAGCAAAGAATCTACATGAGAGGATGGCAGAAGCTGCACAAGAATATAGAGTAACGTCTAGGGGTAGGGTTTTAAGTAAAAACAGGAAGATTGGCGCTCAAACTAGTGCGCGTTGTGTGAGTGATGCTACACAAAATTGTGAGGTGCTGCCAGGTCGGGGGAATAACCCAATAACCCCCGTGAGTGTGTGAGTCGAAGAATCCACACTGGACATATAAACACGATCCTGGGCACACGTGGTGGGGGTATACTAATAGTATAAGAGTCTCGATCAGGTAAAAACACAGTTATTAATGTCTGGATAGAGTTCAGAGGTATTTATTAAGAGAAAACAAAATTATAGAATCAAAGCAACCAGCCGACACGTGTTTCGTCACAAGGAAATTTCTTGTGACTCTTCAGGGCTTTGTGGAGCCTTCCACGTGGAAAAACACGGTCTCAAAAGTCGGTATGAATATCAAAGACCGTCCCGGGGTCTGGGGAGGACTGAAGGATGCTATTTGAGTCAGGTGTACTCAATAAATTGGTATAGGCAGGTGCAGAGCTACGAGTCCACAAGACGTACGTGGTATATCAAATGGGGGCCCTGGGTATAGAAAGGAGAGGCCGCCCAGAATCCAGTGTCTGAAAACATGATACTACTAATGCCGTGTTTGGCAGAAAAGTACAGCGCCTGTAATTGTGCTGTCGACGACCATCCAGGAAGATGGGCGGGTAGGAGGGCGGGTACGCCTGTACGTAGAGCGAGGAAGGCCGAAAGAACCTGTTTCCGTGACGTGTTTTGCATCCGCCCTCCTACCCGCCCATCTTCCTGGATGGTCGTCGACAGCACAATTACAGGCGCTGTACTTTTCTGCCAAACACGTAACAAAGTAAGATTTCTCCAAAAGAAACAGATTGGGTTAAAATTGACAGGACAACACAGGAACCCAAAGAATCAGTACATGCTTATTATGAGAGGCTGTTACAGGTGTTTAAACAGTATAGTGGTTTTGAAAGTATAGGTGACAAAGATATGGGACATTTTGTATGTAGGTTTGTTTTTGGATTAAAACCCGAAATTAGTAACATGATTCAGCAACATTTGATTTGTTGTCAGAGCAAAACAGTCAATGAGATTCTGAGATATGCTAAATATTGTAGTGATGATATTGAATCAAGGCATAAAGAGCTGAAAGAGAAAATGATGTGGGCACAGGTGAAAGTGGCAAAACAGAAAGATGGAAATAATGGTTCTCAAGCAGGTTTTCAGGTGAGAGGACAAAATCAAAATTCTCAGAATGATCAGGTACCAAATGGAGGTAGAGGTAGAGGTAGGATGAATAGAGAAGAATTGAAAAAGAAAGGTCCTTGTCATGCGTGCAGAAAGTGTAAATCTTTGTTAAGAAATAATGGAATGAATCAAAATTTCAATCTGCAGGTGCAGGATGAGGTGGTTGTGAATCAACAACAGCAACAACAGCAGCAGGTAGTTACACCACAGGTACAACAAGTACAGGTGCCTCAAGCTCCTATGCCAAATAATGTGAATGCTCAAGTACAGAGATACAGTGTGAATGCTGGATTTCACGCAGGTGAACAAGTTGGTAAGAATCAAAGGGGCATATTCTCAAGAACGTGTGATAACCACCGCAAGTTTAGCTTAATGCAACTTCTCACATCGCAATCCATCGCGGGAAAACAACGCCGTGTTAACGTAGCATTCTCAACCTGGCGGCACCATGCGATAGTCCCACGATAACGCACCAAATGACCGTGTAAAAAACAACGCGACGCCCAAAAAATGCGAAAAACCAACGCGAATAAAGTTGCGATGAGGCCAACCTCGAAAACAAAAACAGCGATAACCAGCGACAGGCCTGCAATTCCCACGCGCCTGGCTGGAAAATGCACCATAAAAGCCAAACAAGAAAAACACACCATAAACAAAATAAAATGCGTAGCAAAATGGACGCACCAGGTCAACGCAAACCCCACAAGCCCCACAGACCACCAGCAAGGAACCTCGGGGTCAGGGAAGGCCAAGGAGAAGAGGAAGAGGAACACGGGGTACAGTCCGCATGACAACCGGATCGTCGTCACGGAGGTGACAGAGCACCAACAACAACTGTCCGTCTCCACCACCGTGTCATTGGCAACACAGACGGAAAAATGGCATTCCATCGTGAATGCAGTCGGACTGCCGAGGAGGCCAAGATGCGCTGGCACGAAGTCAAAAGCCAAACCAAGCAGAAACCCGCTGCCACCCAGAAGGCAGCAACGGCGAATGGAGGTGGGAGTCCTGTGCCACAGGAGGAGCTGGAGCAAATGGCGGACACAGTCATGAGTGTGGAGACGGTGCAAGGAGCCGGGAGTCCGGACACTGCTCGACATGACTTGACAAAACATCAACAGGGTGAGTAACTAACAGGGACTGCGGGGACGGGCACAATGGCACAAATGCACAACGACGTGTAGCACACGGCATACCCACAACGACCCTGGGTCATGTCCCTGATCCCCGTGGCACACTGCAGCACACATACAAACACCAAGTAGGCCCCCGTCCACCATGTGCCCGAAGGGGTCCCACCCCACACAACACCAATTCCACTACACACACATGCACCAGTGTAACACAGCAAAGATGCGTATGCGAGAGCCACACTGACAATGCAAGTGACACCACACGACGAGCAGCATGGCCGGAGTACAATCACCATGACACTGTGCACGCCACGAGACTGAGGTGGCTGAGTGTGGACTACATCCGGAAGGAGCAGGTCACACCCTGACACATCCACGTGCACAAACAACCACTGACGTCAACAATACATCTGCAGACAAACAATGCACAAGAGAACAAAAACCGTCCAGGAGCACAAATGACCCCAGTTGCCAACATCACAGCACCTCAAAAGCACAAAAGCCAAAGGCACACCGCCTCCAAGGGATAAGGGGCAGCAAAATCACAGCAGCAGGTGCGACTCTCACACAATGCAGCACACACACATAGCAATCACAGCACATCCACATGGACGGCAATGTGGGACACAGTGCAACACTAACACTGCAGAACAGAGGACACAACTGGCTCCGCCTGTGTGTAGGAAATGGCCAATCACATCTGACATAGCAGGAAACTGTGGGATGAAAATGTACGTGTACAACATCACCTACGTCATGTAGTCCAATTGTCCACTATCCCGCATCAAATAGTCCACCAATCCAACAGTCACAATGTACATTGTCATGTAGTCTGTATTTAAACCTGAACAATGCGTCAACATACATGCCAACACAATGTCAACAAGCATCTCCCCTTCACATTGCAGAGGGACAAACAACACCTCCAGCAGAGCAGACCAGACAACCCATCAGTGATGCTGAAGAGGACCTCCACACTTCCGACACCGACGCCCTACAACAGTCCATGGACATCTCAGGCATTAGAGCTCCAGGAGCAGGGCAGCCCCGCTGCACCTAGGACACACCACCCCCTGCACGGACAACACAGCTGGACGCACCCACCACCCCGGCTGGCTCACAGCAGCCCACCTAAGCACACATGCCATTACAAGGCCAGCTGTCAGACTGCCAGAAGGGGCTGGCCGAACATGTGCGGGTGGGGTACTACCTCATGGGAGACGAACTAGATCCCATACGTGGGTGTCAAAGTCCCATCATGGACCACCTACACACCCCAACGGAGACCCACACTGCGATAGGGCACATGCCTTTGCACATTTCCAGTACTGAACCACACCCACAGCCACGTGATAATCACCCACACCCCCACGCCGGACTGGCGTACGCCGGCCAAGTTCACTCCTCTTACGTATTGGGTGGGGGACGACAAAGCTACATGTGCAATGTCCCACCCTCTGCCTGCGGTGACATGGCTGCGTCCTCTGCACACGGCACAATGTAAGGTTGTGGGGCCGGGGCCCTAATGCATACATCATGAGCACACGGACACACTCAGATAGTTCGTTGAACTGACCACGAGCACGTGCGCTCGACACCTTTATTGGCATGGTCACATGTACAGTGACACATGTGCTGGATGTGTGTGGGGTGAGTGTAAGCCAGCCCGCAGGGAGTCGTTGGTGCTGGCAACAACTTGAACAGTGATCACAATTGAAGCAGAAACATAAAACATCAGCATAACAGAAACAACTGTGAAGCATCATGGTGGTTGCCGGAGAAAGTACAGTGTTCACCCTACATGCAAACAGAATGGTCCTTGATTTGTGGTGCACTGAGTTAGTGGCACCTGAGGAGCTGAGCAGGGTATCAAGCTGATAATGGCACCCACGACTGGTGTGAGCTACTCTGAAAGTCTGGCAGTAAGACACTTCCGACTCTGGCACCTGTTGTCAGGAGCTGGTCCTGGTGGTGGTGGCACGTGCATCCTGCGGTGATGCGACGTCCAGGCAGGTCAGGACTCGATTTGATGTGTGAGCCCAGGTGGACCGCAGTTGAGGGCGGAGGCAGCGGACAGCGCAGGGCCACAGACACATGGCGTTGATGACCCCCAGGCCATCGACCCAGAGGCCATCCAACAGGCCACCAGGCTGGGGCCATGATTTGAGCTGCACAGAGTTAGTGGCCCCGGATGCACTGTGGCCGGCACAGGCACACCGCCACGGGACGGTGACTTGCGGTGCAGTGAGCTAGGGCCACGCGAGGTGGGCGGGTCCTCGTCGATGTCGAAGGTGAATGTAGCGGAGGTTTGCGGGGGACAGTGGAAGGTGTCCTCCAGGGCATGATGCAGAGGGCAGGAGCCGGCCGGAAGCGGCAAATGGAGGAGTGGAATGCAACTGCCTCGTTTTGGCCACATAGTCAGTATCACCGACATGATGATGAAGACAACACCCAGTCCATGGACTCAGTCGCCAACAAATCTCAAGAAGAAAGTGTCCATGGTTGTCGGGGAACAGACTTAGTGGCCCCCGAGCTGGAAGGGGATGCAGTCTGCGACGAGGCCAGTACATTGATATCAGGTCTGCCCTAAATGAATCATGACTGGGTTCCCAATGTGTGCCCTACTCAACCGATGTGTAGTCCGGAGGCAGCGGCCAGCGCGGGCCAACCGCTGTTCAGCGAGCTCCTCCTGGAACACTGACACACGTCATTGAAATGGCATGTGGGGATGACTCGTGGTTGACCGAGGCAGTAGCGACAGAGCTGAGCGGGTGTTTAGCCAGCGACGATGCCGTGTCCTGCCTGGTACGGACTGGCATGGATTTGTGTGGGAAGCGATACCAAAGGGGATGATGGACGGAGCGTTAGAGCAAATCAAACACTCACCCCCAGTCAACTGATCTGGGTTTAATCCATCATCATTCTTTAGCTCACTCCACCACCCCAGTTCAGACATGGCCATATGCAAATCAGTCTGACCCTGTGCCTCATGGGAACAGTCCAGCCCGAACTGCCAAGCCATGTCTTCCCTGGACCGGAAACAAGCATCCTGGGACCGGTTTCGGGTTCATAACCCTCATCAGCCAGGCTAACTTGAATCCAGTGGCAAAGTGAGCAAGGGACCCACGTCTGGACATACCCTGCCAACTTAGGGCGAACAAAGCGATACCAAAGGGGATGATGGACGGAGCGTTAGAGCAAATCAAACACTCACCCCCAGTCAACTGATCTGGGTTTTATCCATCATCATTCTTTAGCTCACTCCACCACCCCAGTTCAGACATGGCCATATGCAAATCAGTCTGACCCTGTGCCTCATGGGAACAGTCCAGCCCGAACTGCCAAGCCATGTCTTCCCTGGACCGGAAACAAGCATCCTGGGACCGGTTTCGGGTTCATAACCCTCATCAGCCAGGCTATCTTGAATCCAGTGGCAAAGTGAGCAAGGGACCCACGTCTGGGCATACCCTGCCAACTTAGGGCGAACAAAGCGATACCAAAGGGGATGATGGATGAGCTGAGCGGGTGTTTAGCCAGCAACGATGCCGTGTCCTGCCTGGTACGGACTGGCATGGATTTGTGTGGGGCCTGCAGGACCGCAGTGTAGTCCGAAGTCATAGACATCAAGGGCCCACAGACACGTGTGGTTGGGATGCCCAGCACATACTTTGTGTCACCACATCGAAGGGAGTATAGTGAGTTAAACTCAGCCATGAAGTGTGTACTCAGCCATTGTGTAATCAAGACTCAGTTCCAAATGTGTGACCTACTTGACCGCAGTGTGGGCCCGAGGCAGCGGTCAGCAGGGGCCCACAGCCATGTGTCGTTGGCCCGCGATGCACAGAGTTAGTGACACCAGAGCAATTGTTGGCAGTGTTCGATCATCTCAGTAACGATGGTCCTTTTCTCCTCCAGACTGAACAGCGTCTTCCTCTTACTCGTCTCCTTGCGTACATTGAAATGAACTCCGCCATGCAGAAAACAAGACTCAGTTCCAGATGTGTGACCCACTCGACCGCAGTGTGGGGCGAAGGCAGTAGTCAGCAAGGGACCACAGACAGGTGTAGTTCGAATGCTATGCACAGAGTTGGTGGCACCACATCGAAGGGAGTACAGTGATATAAACTCAGCCATAAGGTGTGTACTCTGCCATTGCATAATCAAGACTCAGTTCCAAATGTGTGACCTACTTGACCGTAGTGTAGGTCGAAGGCAGCTGTGGAGTACGTCAACGAGAAAGGAGTAAGGCGGGCCTGTGTCGCGGAGGCCGTGATGGTCTGAGGAGACTGCCAATGTCGCGGGCTTCGGGCTTGGAGCTTGCGCCGGCACGTTGTGGGCCCTCTTCGACACACGCCGGTGTCGGCAGGTGAGCAATGAGGCCTGGCTGCGCAGGGGCGGGCATGACGGGGTCGGGAACCAGCGGCCCGGAGTGCAGCAGGCGCACAGGATCGCAGGCCGCACCGCTCACGGTGACAGCGTCGGCCTCGTGGCGGGGTGGGAGGCACCGCCCTGGCAGGCACATTGGGCATTCCGGAAGAGAACCACACCCAGGGCTACGTGCTATTTATTCACACCCCTACGCTGGCCTGGCGTCCTCCGGGCCAGCCCACTCCGCACACGCTTACAGGGGAGGACATCACAAGCTACATTTCCGCGATCTTCCCCACTGGCTGGGGTGACATGGTTGCGTCCACTGTCCACTACACTCCGAACACCAGCAGTGCATGTAGACATGGCTATGTCTGTGGTCTGCATACTGCAGTCTGTTCAGCACATCTCCTCAACACTTGCATTGTGTACATTCTCATTCATGGGTCACTTGCCTCCTTCACACATGCCTGGTTCCCACCTCTCCCCACATTCGGGTTTTGTGTGGCTGAGGTGCCATGCCGTTGATGGCTCATGTACATGGCTAACCAAGGTTGCCATAGTAAGTTGTGCTGTCGTGTCTGGTGGGGGGGCATGTTGTTTGGCATGTTGTATGTGATTTTGTGACGTGTGCAGTGCCAGAGTTGTGAGTTGCATGATTGTGGAGTTGAGGTGTGTGGTGCATTTCCATAGGTGCCATCCTGGAAGCGCTGGTTGATGTTGGACTGTCGGAAGATGAAGGGATCATGCACACTGCCTGGGAAGTTGGCTATGACATTGGTGAGGAGTCCCCTGTGGTCCACTATTGCCTGCACGTTGATGGGATGCGTGTGCTTTCTGTTGGGGTATTGTGTGCGGTGTTGGCAGGGGGCACAAGTGGGACAAGTGTGCAGTCGATTGCCCCCGACATGTGCGGGGATCCAGCTATGGTGTATAGTCCTTGCTTGGTCTCCAGCTGTCCCTGCGCATTGTGGGGGACATATGGGTGCTGGGGTCCCTAGCTGGTGAGGGCATCCAGGCCAGGTGTGAGGAACTTGGATGGGGCTGGCTGTGAGACTCCTCCGACTCGGGCAGTTGTTGTTTGGGAGGACACCAGAGGCCAACAGGTGCAGCACAGCCAGCAGCTTTGTCTGCGGAGGGATGTTGGTTGTCCGCTGTGTTGGTACCGTCAGCCTGTGGGCAATGATGTTCAGGATGCGGAGGATGGTTGTCCTTTTGGGACTGTAGTGGGCATTGGCATTGTCTGGTGTTAGGTCTGTAGGGCTGGTGCATTTCCTGTATGTCCGCTGTCTTTGTCTGCGCTGCCTCTGTGGTGGTCTGGGGGGGTGGGGTGGGTCCGTTGGGGGGTGGCGGTCCTGGGGGTGGTGGCGGTGGGTGTTGTTGCCCCCTCGGGGCTCCGGGGTGCATGGTGAGTGGCTCCATGGCATCTGTTGTTCTTCCTGTGTGGCTCTGGGCTGGGCTCCCTTTGATGGTGTAGCTTGTCGTCCGACTTTACACCAGGTCAGAGCAGGTGTTAGTTTCCTGCTGCTAACGGGCCTTATTGCCTGTTTTGTGGTCTTGTGGCCGATGTGGCTGGTCGTTGAGAATGTTGAGGTGTGGTGTTGTCGCGGGTTTTTGCTCGGGAACGCCTACTCTGCATCTCATTAGCGTTAGTTGCCGGGGTCATCTGTGGCGATGTTTTTTGCGACTGCTTTCGCAGGGAAACTGGTGTTATGGGCTGTTAGCACCAGCTTGTGAATGGGGCGGTGAATTTAGTGCGACTTTGGCTGCGATAAAGTGTCGATAACTCGGAGATATCTCCTTGAGAATATGCCCCCAAAATGTACAAGTGGTTTCACAATATTTGTTGCAATGTTCAGAGAGTGATTCAGACTCATCTCAATGACGGTGCCTGAGGGGGCAGAAAGAGTGTGTGCTTGGCGCATCTCTAGTGGTAGATCAAACAGGTCCTTTTGTTGATGGAAAAGTGGAAGGTAATGATGTTACATTCCTTGTGGACACTGGTGCTACCCGTTCTACTGTGAGAGCAGCAGAAATTCCAAACCTACCCCTCTCGGGAGAAACTATCCAAGTTGTGGGAGTCTCAGATAAATATATTAAGACTCCAATAACAAAACCAATAGAGGTTCATATTGGAAAATTCAGAGACATGCATCGGTTTGTGGTATGTGATACAAGTCCGGTGAACCTTTTAGGTAGAGACTTGTTATGCAAGATGAATTGCACCATCTATTGTACGCCAGATGGTATTGCTTTTCAAACACCAGATGAAGATGTTGCTTTTAAAATGATGTTAGCGGAGCAAGGGACAGAAGTGAATGATTTGTATTCATTGCTTACAGAAGAGGATTTACCTGCAGAATTGAGAAATACAGTAAGATCTGATGTATGGGATTTTACAGGAAAGGACATTGGTTTGATGAAGGGTGTGAATCCTATTCAGGTTACAGTTAAACCAGGTGCAGTATATCCAAACACACCTCAGTACAGGATTAGTCCTGAGATCACAGCAGGAGTGATTCCTGTAATTGATCAAATGATTGAGCAAGGTATTTTAAAAGAGATACTAAGTAGTCCTTGTAATTCACCTATTATGGGGATTAAGAAACCAAGTGGAAAATACAGAATAGTACAAGATTTGAGAAAAATGTATAAAATAGTGGTACCTTGTTGTCCAATAGTGCCAAACCCAGCAGTGATTCTTTATCAAATTCCTTGTGATGCAGAATGGTACACAGTAATTGATCTGTGTCAAGCATTTTTCTTGATACCTTTACATCCGGATAGCCAATATCTTTTTGCTTTCCGGTTCGGAGACCGTGTTTTGGCATGGTGCCGAGTTCCTCAAGGGTATACAGAGAGTCCTTCGATTTTTAATCAGATTTTGAAAAAATGTTTGGAGTCATTGATCATGCCAGAAAATTCAGTGTTAGTACAGTACATTGATGACCTGCTAGTGGCATCAAAAACACGAGAGGCCTGTGTGACAGATACAATTGCCTTACTGAATCATTTGGCAGAAGGTGGGCATAAAGTGTCACCAGCAAAATTACAGTTTTGTCAAAAGGAGGTTCAATATTTGGGACACAAAATTGAGAAAGGAGTTAGAAAAGTAACACAAGACCGAATTACTGTGATTTTGTAAATGGGTCCTCCTAAGACTCAAAAAGAAGTTTGAATGTTTTTGGGAATGGTTGGATACTATAGACAGTGGATCAGTGGGTTTTCACTGATTGCAAAACCTTTACAGAGGTTGACTCATAAAGATGTGGTTGATCCGATTGAATTGGATGAAGAGTGTATGAAAGCCTTTATTGAATTGCAAGATAGTCTTTGTCGAGCACCTGCATTGGGAATGCCAGATTACACAAAAGATTTTGCATTGTTCTGTTGTGAGAGAGATGGATGTGCACTTTCAGTCCTAACACAAAAACATGGAATGGCACGTCGTCCAGTGGCATATTTTTGTGCTACTTTGGATTCAGTGGCAGCAGCATTACCAGGCTGTTTAAAAGCAGTGGCTGCTACTTGTGTGAGTCTAGAGCAGAGTGAAGCAATTGTTATGGGACATCCAGTGAAAGTATATGTGCCACACTCTGTTGAGATCCTGTTAACAAGTACTCGGACATAGCATATGACGTATAGTCGGCTGACTAGATATGAAAGAGTGATTTTGGGTGCTGAAAAAGTGACAATAACGAGATGCACAACATTGAACCCAGCAACTTTATTGCCGAATTCAAGTTGTGAAGAAGTGAATGATGAAGTAGACCATGATTGTTTGGATGTGACAAGACCTGACATAAAAGATACACCATTAGAAGAGTCAGATAGTGGAATGTTTGTGGATGGATCTTGCCTGAGAGATGAAAAAGGTGTAATGAGTGTTGCTTATGCAGTATATGTACAGTGGCTATGGTTCTTGAAGCATCCTGTCTAAAGGGGATACATTCTGCTCAAATTTCTGAGCTAATTGCTTTGACTAGAGCATGTATAATTGGCAAAAATCTGAGAGTAACCATATTCACAGATAGTCAATATGGTTTTGGGGTGGTGCATGATTTTGGTCAGTTGTGGATGCAACAAGGATTTTTGACCTCTTCAGGATCCCCAATCCGGAACAGTAAAAATGTGAAGGATTTATTGAATGCATTACAAATGCCCAAAAAGATTGCTGTGGTTAAATGTTCAGCACATAAGTCAGGAAATGACTATGTGACGAATGGAAACAGATACGCGGACCAAGTGGCTAGTTTCTGTGCACAAAATTCAATTTCAATCAACAGAGGGCTGGAGAAAAAGAATACAAATTGCCACTTGATGTTTTCTTCTTTGGAAACATGGGAAGAAATTAGACAGTTGTAGGAAGAAGCAAATGAGGAAGAAAAAGAAATTTGGATAAAATCAGGTTGTAAAAAAAGAGCAGAAGATGAAGTGTGGGTGTATGTTGATGGAAGACCAGTAATGCCAGATTGTTTACTCTCGCAAATGACAAGGATGTACCATGGAATTGCGCACGTTGGAAGAGATGCCATGATCAGACTCTTCAAGCAGTCGTGGTACAATCCAAAGTTTTGAGTCATTGCAGAGAGTCTATGCCAGAGGTGTATAGTCTGTCAGCAACAAAATCCGGGAAGAAAGACAGTTGTTAGTTGGGGTTGAATTGGAAACGAGCAGGATCATTCACCAGATTACAGTTAGACTTTATAGAACTTCCACCTTGTAATAGACTGAAATATGTGTTGGTGGTTGTTTGCTTGTTTTCTCGTTGGGTAGAAGCATATCCAAAAAGAAGGAATGATAGTTTAACCATTGCTAAATTGCTTTTAAGAGAGATCATCCCCAGATTTGGATTTCCAGTCTCTTTAGAAACAGATAGAGGAACTCATTTCAATAATGAAATAATTTGAATGATTTGTGCAGCATTACAAATTGAGCAAAAACTGCATTGTACCTATCGACCTGAAGCATCAGGAGTGGTCGAACAAATTAATGGCACTATTAAGTCCAGACTATCAAAAGTGTGTGCGTCTACAACACTGAAATGGCCAGACGCTTTACCCCTGGTATTGATGAGTCTTAGAAGCATTCCTGAAAAAAGACTGGGTTAAGTCCTCATGAAGTTTTGATGAGGAGAGCAATGAGACAAGCAATTGTACCAGCAAACAAACTGATGAATATTACTGATGATCTAGTGCTTGATTATTGCAAAGGATTGACTGATCTGGTGCGTTCTGTGTCTCATCAGGTTGGAGAAATTGCAACCACAACACAGCCAGATCAAACACATGATTTGAGTCCAGGAGAGTGGGTTCTGGTGAAGAAACACGTGTGGAAGTCGTGTTTAGAACCCAGATGGCATGGACCTTACCAAATAATATTGGTAACAACGACAGCAGTAAAGTGTGGCGGCTGCCAAATTGAATTCATGCAAGTCATAAAAGAAGAGTCCCAAGTCCACTTGAAAGACGAGAAGAAGAGCAGCAACTGGTAAAGAAAAGAACCAGAAGCTGAAGATCATGAAGCTATAGAATATAGTGTTACAGATTCTGAAAAGGCTGAACATGAGGAAGAACCAAGCACAAGTCGAATAAAGTGGGCACCAATTACTGGGTCTCAAAAGACTGCTGTTGAGAAAGGAAAGGAGAAAGTGATTGATGAAAATCAAGAGCAAGTACAGCAAAGAAAAGAACTGAATAAAAGAACTTGACAACTTGACAACGAAGATGAAGAAGCAGTTCAAGTTAAGAAAGCAAAAAAGGGTGATGTGTGGCCAAAAGGAGTGAAAAGACTAAGGGTGGGCGTAGTTCGCGAAGTAGCGCTACGCGAAGCTACGCAAAGTGCAGTTCGCACTACGCGAGCTACGCGTAGCACTACGCGAACTACGTAGTGCGCTGTTTGCAATGATTGCACAGTGCCGGATGTTTGTCCTCACTGTGCAATCATTGAAAACGGCATCTTGCACAGTGCGAGCTGTCTTTTATTGCCGCTCAAGTAGATTTTTACTCGAGCGGCAGCTTTCTCAACGAGGACTGGTAGTTTCTCATCGCGAGCGGTCGCGAGCATACGCGACCACTCGCAATGAGAAACCTGACCTCCCCGCGTTGAGAATCTCGCCGGGAGGTTTATTTTCCACGCTCGCGATCGGCAACTTGATGTTGCTGATCGCGAACGAGGAAAAAGTCTCGCCGGGATGTCATTTTGCTTGCTCGCGGTCGCCAACTTGACGTTGAGGACCGCGAACAAGCAAAAAATGACCGCAGCACTACGCTACTCTACGCGTGTTTGCACTGTGCTACGTGCAATTCGCGTTGTGCGAAGTAGCGCAAACTTCGCAAACTACGCGAGCGTAGCGTAGTGCTTTGCCCAGGGTTAGAAAAGACTGAAATACACTCTAGAAAAAAGAAAGACAGATCCAATAATTGAAGTTTCAAATCAATCTGAACAAAAAAATTTAGTACGGAAAATAAAAAGAATAAGAATTCCGAATAAGAAATACACAGCTCCAGAATGGACATATGTGGTGTTGGAAGAGATTGAAAAAACAAATCAAAACGAAGAAGAAGCTGGTCCTGATCAAATTGATCAAAGCAAACTAAAACCGCCTTAA
This sequence comes from Calotriton arnoldi, assembly GCA_963921515.1. Taxonomy (NCBI): domain Eukaryota; kingdom Metazoa; phylum Chordata; class Amphibia; order Caudata; family Salamandridae; genus Calotriton; species Calotriton arnoldi. The sequence goes on along the minus strand of CAWUFW010024654.1, from coordinate 11,794 downwards.
AAAGAACTGTGAAAATTAAGGCGCAACGATTTCAATGAAGAATACTTTTGAGGCTCCAAAAGATTCGAATAAATAGAAGAGATACAAAAAAAAAGAAAGATAAAGAGGGGGTAAAGAAGAGAGGCATAAAGTGTAAGGATACACTACTCTAAATGGTTTTTGGAAAAGTTTTTCAAGTTTCGAAAATGTTAGGGTTTTTTCTTAGATTTTTAATTTTTTTATATAGTGTCTAAAATGACAAAGGTAACAGAGACTGGATATCAAAATCATAGTTTTAAACGTAGAAGTATTAATGCTTGCTTATGTAGTGTTTTATTATTAACGTTGGTGTGGTTAACACTGATTGTTATTGTGCCTGTTCTAATGGTGACTAATCACAAAAATAATACTAATGATGTGGAAGGTGAGAGAATGGATTCTAATACTTAAGAAAATTCAGACACTAATATAGAAAAGATAGAAGATGATAGTATTTATCATCATGATAAATCAATTAATGACTTTTCGTTAAATGTCTTTACTAAATTGTTGTATGAATATGTTAACACAATGAATGCGAGAGATTGTTATGTGTGTATGCAATTACCATCGTCTGTCTCAGAGGGGGTGACATACCATCACCTACCTTTAACTTATGGTGTGTCTTGTAGTGTTTTAACCAGTCTGTTTTATGAGAGGGAAGGATTAGAGTATTATTATTCTAATTTTGATTTAATATTTTCAGAGATTCCTGTTAGAAGAGATTTAAAAATTGTTTATAGTCCTATTTTTGATGCATACATGGGAGATTTTTTCATTAGTAACAAACCAATAGATACAATAGATGCACATAGAAATAATCTAACTTGTAAACTTCGACATGAAGAAATAGAATTTATGAATATGGTAGAAGATAGAAGACGAGATTTCAAAAGAAAGCTGCTGAGCAAAAGTCTCATGTACCTCCATGGGCTTTCAGAGAGGATGATTACAAAAAGGGTGAGACATATGCTGCCATGACTCTAGATTTTCAACATAGAGGAAAGCTTTGTGTGTTTAGAGAAAAGACTGAACATAATAGTTACTTCATTGTTTCCAGTGAATGTGAGCATACTTTCTTGATAAAAGGAAATTGGGGACTGAAAGGAGGAACTGATCCTGTTTTCCCGGGAATTTATTATGAGTGTGGTAAGAATGCCTATTATAGGTTACCTGCAGGTTGGTATGGATGTTGTTATTTAGGCATAGTTTTCCCTAAGGTGTATCATATAGACAAGAATAATAGAGTTAATTAAATAAAAAAGGGACTAACACGTAATAAGAGAGGAGCGAGTTATTCTGAGATAATGGGGCATATTTTTGAAGCACTGATACCTTCAGTTGGAGTTATTTTGAATTCACATAAAATTTGAAAATTGTCCACAGTGGTTGATCGTTTATCAACAGATACTGCTGGTGGGTTCTTGATGATTGATACTGAAATGGTTGCAATTAGATAAATGGTTTTGCAAAATCGACTTGCCCTTGATATATTATTGGCAAAAGAGGGTGGAGTCTGTAGCATGCTGAAAATACAACAATTCTGTACTTATATCCCTGACAAGAGTACAAATCTTGAGGGGTATATTAAAAATATTACAGGACTTCATGAAGATTTGACTGAATTGAAGGTTGATGGTGCATGGGAGAGACTTGGTAAGAGTTTTTCCTCAGTGTGAAATTGATTTTCTACTTTAGGGAATAGCTTATTAGGGAAAATATTAATACCTATTATTTCAGTAGTTGCAGTAATATTAATGATTATCTTGATTTATAAATGTTGCAAATGTAAAAGTAAAAAGAAGGAGACAGATCTTAAACGTAGAGCTAGAAAGAGAAAGAGAGAAGAGATAGAATTAGAGGACATGGGAGGAAATTATTGTGAGATCATGAAGAACTTAGATGGAAGAATGATAAAACGAGAAAGAAGCACAGTATTTTAAATAAGTGGTAATTTGTATTTGTTGAGTATTTTGATGATGGCTCAAAAACGCCATCAAAGGGGGGATTGATGGAGCAGGGTTTTGTGAAAATAAAACCTGCTCGGATTGAACTCTCAGTAACATTCATTAACAGTGTGCTGTGAAAAGAAAAAACTAAAATAAGGGGAAATGCTTTTTCGCATGCGTGAACTAATGCATGGAACTAGGCCGCAAACGCTTTTGGCTAAAGAAAAATAAAAGACTAATGCTGCTTTGTGCACGTTAATAACGTCTGCTAGGAATTATTAACACGGGTTGTGCATGGGTTAGTGCAATGCTGGGATGGTGTGCAATGAAATTACATTTCATGAAAATAATAATGTTTGTGTTTGTTTTCTGTAGAAAAGCAAGCATGGGCCTACACTTCTGCATGCCAGTCTAGGGTTAATAATTGGTGAAAAATAAAATGACAAAAAGAGGGTTTCGAGAGAGAAGAGACAACGCAAAAGTTGTGTGTGACCTTCATGGTGTACTGTGTGACTGCCAAGCTATGGAAAAGAACATTTGATAATCAGTGGAAGCGAGCAACTTCCTTCTCAAGATGGCAGAGGCAAACAAAGGAAGCGCAACGACGTGTTACATGAGATGTGCTTCAGGAAATATGTACTATGATTGTGTTCAAAGTTGTTTCCTGGGAAGAATCTGTCGTAATGCTGAAAGTTTAAGACAAAAGAACATTGAATAAAATGGTCATGCTGAGAGTGGTGTGACAGTACACCCCCATCCTTAGTCAATGAGAGACGGAGTTCGTTCTCATTTTGAAACAAATGTGGGTTGGACATTTGGGTTTTTAGGGTATAATTGAGGTTTCCTGTGGGTGGGGTTTGAGTAGGTGTTGGTCAGCTAGCGGGAGATCGTCGCTGTCGTCGGTTTGCTGTTCCCAGATAGAGGCCTACCTGTTTTCTGATTCCTGACTGAATCTTTGCCACTCAACTCTTCTTGAGGGGCCTTACTGCCCTTTTGGCCAGAGGGTAGTTTTTCCCTGATTCTTACTTGGGTTAGTATAGATCTGAATTTGCATAATCATTTGCAAATGTATTTTGTCTTTGAAACTTTTCTCTCTTCACCTATCCACTCCTTCAATGCATTGTTTATTTGACATGAGTTTGATTCAATACATTCCTAATACATGTTCTCCGTGATAATCTATGTTTCCATTGTATGACGGTACGCCACGAGCATTTAGTTCACATTATTTTCGATAAACATTATAAATTACACACTGAGTTTGTTATTATTTAATAGTTTTGATTATTGATAGGTACAAATTATTGCTATCAACTATTCAACTCCCCAAGGTCCGTCGCCACAAATATTTGCGTATTGTAAGGAGAAATGCAGGTACTATTGTGTATTTAGAGAGTTAGGTATAAACCTTGCATCACACTGAACCCAGCGTGAAGGGATTAGTTGGGTAAAGTAATTGGGCCTTTGTTAGTGAAAAAGTATTCATCCCTGATCGCTGGATCAGTAGCTTTGTTGGTTTAAATATATTGGGGCAGATTTACAAGCCCCTAGCGCCACTTTTGCATCACTTTTAACATGGGAAAAGTGACGCAAAAGTGGCGCAAGGGGCTTGTAAATCTGCCCCATTGTTATCAAGGTTCCATACTCCATATTTTAAACCTTTAGCCAGTGCTGGTGTTATAGCCACTGGTACTTTACTTAATGACAAATATCTCAGACCCCAGCATGAAAAGTGTGATCGGCTAAAACATTTGGACTGTGTAAGTGCATTTTTTTATAATTAGAAATAATGTTTAGTTAGCTATGTTTGGAGTAGCAGAACTAGGCCACAAATTAGCATTATAGGGCCTCAGCCTGTTTACACTGACATCAATTTTACAACTGCAGAAGAAAAGGTGTTGCTTTTACTTCCCATTAATGAACTTTCATGTTCAGGTCCCTAGCTGGTGCTCTTCCTTTCCAGAAAATAAACAAAATAGACTTCATTTTCATGGTGGTATAGAAGCTGCGAATAAAATGTATTAATTTCTGTTTCTCAAGAAGGAAGCCATGCTCCAGGAGATGTGCGGTGCAAGTATAATTTTAAAGGCCGACTTCCCAGGCCACAATTGTGCTTCATTCATTGCTTCATTGGTTCATTGATTTGGTTGCTTCAATAGTGCAATACCATTCCTATTGTCTGTAAAAAGCGCACAATTACTATTCATAAGTAGGTATTTATTAATTGTTTCTTATTTCATGCAGCACAATGTTTCCAATGTTGATTGGTTCATGTCATGTTTCGTTGTTAGTACAGCCCTATGATCTCACTTCACACAATGTTGAGTGTGTGGGTTTTTACTGTCTGAAAGGTATAAAATGTGCCCTTTTTGCAATGTGTGCCAGACTTTCCTTGCCTTTCAGCTGAGCAGTCACTATGTCAGACTGTTATCTGTCTCTATACTTAGGGGCAGATTTACAATTAACTAACGCAGCACGGCGCAGCAAGTCATTTTGCTGCGCCATGCTGTGTTAGTTTGGAAAGCACAGGGATGCGACATATTTACAAGAATATGTCGCATTCCTGTGCTCTCCCCTGCGCTGGCGCACAAACTGCAGCCATGCGCCGGCGCAGGCACCCTTGCACCATGGTGCAAGGATGCCTGCGTCGTGGGGAGATTGTTTTTGTGCAGGAAGGTTCCCCTTCCTGTACAAAAACAATGACTACAACCATTTTCCTCTTTCAATGCGTGCTAATGCAGCACGCATTGAAAGAGGAAAAAACGAGGAGAAATGAAAACATTTCTCCTCGGTGCGCCTCGCTACGCCACCTCTAGGGTGGCGTAGCTTTCAAACGCATCTCCAGAGTTACGATTTCTCGTAATTCTGGAGATGTGTCTTGTTCCATGGGTGTTGCGTGGGAACACCCACAGCAACACCCATGGAACGCCCCTTCACCGCAAAGTGCTGCGTGTGAAGGGGCCGTATTTACAAGGAGAGGAAAAGTCACGCAGGGTGGCTTTTCCTCTCCTTGTAAATATGGAGCAGCCTCCTGCGCCACCAGTACGTCACAAAAAGTGACGTACTGGTGGCGCAGAGGGCTTGTAAATCTGCCCCTTAGACTTTTTGCTGTCTTTCACAAAGGCAGTCTCCACATTAGACTATCTACTGATTTATACTTAGACCTTTTGGCTTTTCCCTCGTAGACAGATTTCATGTCGGTCCTCTTGCTAATTTATATTTAGACTTTCCTTGACTGACGAACTGAGCAGATTTGTTTTAGTCCTGTGCTGAATTATATTTTGGTTCTGGCTATTTTCTTGCTTTGAAAGGCCAACTTATGCTATGACCTTTCCCAAAATTAGCATTTTTGATGTATTATTGATGCTGATTTGAGTCTGACTAACTATTTAGTTGTGCCTTTTTTTTTAATGATTCTTAATTTTGAAGAAAACTTTATGGTTTTGACTTTGAATATTGTCTTGCACAGCTTTTCTTTATTTGCACATTGGCCCCTGACTGACACGGACTGATCCTGTGCATCAAGCCCTTTTAATTTACCAGTTAAAAGCGCTGACAACTGCATGAAACTGTCACACATGAAATATGTCTACTTGGCAGCTTTGGAAATCTAAAGTGATACTTGGCAGCTGTAAAAACCTAAAGTAGTACAAAATAAAAATGAATTCAGGGATATTATGGATTTTCACATAATATGCCATTTTGTTTGCACTTGCCTACTTTGCTGATAAATTCATCATTTGCCAACCAATGTCCAAAGGATTTACTGGGAAGAACTTTTAAAACCAAATGTATAGTGGTAGCTCTTTTTCAGGGGCTTCAGGGTGCAGCCCTTACTCAGGTGAGGCACCATAACTGCTAAATATTTAACTGAAGTATTCATGAAAACACAACTTTTGTGTTCGCATGAACACTGCTGGTGAGCAGGTCAGCCCTCTAAGCCTTGTCTTCATGCTCCTTTTGACAGGAGGAGAAGGAGAGTGCTGTTCGGGCTGAGGCACGGTCCAGCTACATAGTGCTTTTAAAAACACAACATTCTGTAGGTGAATGTCTGGATTGTGAATGTTTGAGGGGCACAGTTCAACTAAAATACCCTTACACAGGCACCAACCATTTATTTAGCAGACAGCACAGTATATCCGCGAAATGTGGCTGTCAGGGCACACATCAGTGTATCCCTGAGGCCAATGAGAAGCAGCAAGAGCAGGATCCCCAGCACTGTCCCAGCTTTTTATAGGGCTGTGCTTTCAGTCATTTCAAGAAGCTGTGTGAAGGATTGAGGTCAGTCTTCCACTCTCCAAATCTGGCCTTGCTACTCTGTCTGGCTCCTCATTGAGAATCATGGCTTGCAGGTTCCAATGTCCAGCATCAGACTCCTGCCCTGCTGCTGGCATGGAACCTCAAAGTTGCCAGCAAAGGAACAAAGTAAGTAAAAAAGGTTTCTCTCTGCATGTGAGTGTGTGTATTTGTAAGTGAGTGACTGTAAATGAGATTGAGCAATTGTGAGTATGTTTGAGTGTCAAAGAGAGTGGAAGTGTGTGAGAATCTGAGCTTAAGATAGTGTATAAATACGTGAAAGTGTGTGCAAGGGAATGCATGAAGGAGTGGGAGTGTGTTACAAGCAGTGAGTGAATGGAGACTGTGAGAGGGAGTTTCGCTATCAATGGTGCAGCAGGTGAAGTTTCACTGGTCCCGGTGTCAGTGATGGAGAAAGGGTGAGTGTGTGACTGATTGCGAAAGTGGAAACATATGAGTGTGTTTCTATGTGAGTAACAGTGAGTGGGAGTGAGTATGAGTGAGAATGACTGTTGGAGATTGTGAGTTAGAGTGAGTGAGGAAAAGAGAGTGAATGTGAGAGAGAGTGAGTATGAGTGAGTGTGAGTGAAAGTGTATTTGTTTGTGTGTTTTATAATTATGAGTCCTCCGCTGGTCATGCCATACTCAATATCATTTCGGGCTTATGGGGGCACCCAAGCTTACATGCTGCCACTAGCATATAATATTGTATAATACATGGGATTAATGTATAATGTATAAATGCATGTATCTAATTTCTTTATAATCAGTGATTAGTGGCGCACTCATTCACCAATTATAAAGATAAAAACTCAGAACTCGACTTTTATAAGTTATTCAAGTCGAGTCTTGATGTCACAATGCCTACTGCCAGAGTCAGCAGCCGAGGAGAAAGGCAGATCAGGTAACAGAGCATAACTGAAGCAGCTGTTTAAAGCAATGAAAAAGGAACATTGCTTTTCTTACTTCTGCTCTATTTTGATAGCTGGCAATGACAAGCAGAGAGAATATGTTTATTATTTGCACCTCCTAAATAGAAAAAAGCTATAATCTTTCTGCATGTTTCCACAAAGTCCGAGCTACTGCAGCTTTTGTGTTTAAAAACAAAATGTACTTTTTTTTTCAGAGTTTTATATAGCGCGAATTTGACCCGAAAGTATCAGAGCACTTTACCTGAGCACGTGTGCATTACAGACGGACACATTCATTTTTGTTGAGCATGGGGAGATTAAGTGATTTGCCCAGAATCACAGGATGTTAAGCGTCCCAGCCGAAACTCGAACCCGGTTCCCCAGCTTCGAGGTCGACCGGTCTAGCCGGAAGGCCACATCCTCTCCCCCACTACTTGTTTTGAACTGTTTCTAATATCTTTTGCAACAAATATCTAATAGGTTTTCGATGTGTTTCATTTTGCACTAGAGGTTTATTTTTAATCATCATGTTTTTAAAAATACTCACTCATTCATATGATTAGGTGTGCCTGGATGGGCCATCAACTGGCAGGATGAAGGAGAGGAGCTGGGCACAGCCCCACTTGCAACTGAATAGGTTGTGTTCTTCCTTCACACAAAGGACTTCTTACCCCTGCATTGTTCTTGCAGCCTGCTTAGAGCCATGGCAGGGGAGTCAGGAAACATTAAGCACGTCAAAGGGAATTCTCTAGAAACTTCTTCTACTTCAAAGGAGGCACCAGTTATAAAAATAGGACCCTCAAATCCATTCTTCAGTTCACTTTCTGGGACTGCAGAAGAACTTTAAGAGGACTGTCTGCTGCTGTGGACTGCTGTGTACTCCACAAGACTGCTTTGATGAACCTGGAAGGACTGCTTTGCTGCCTAGAGTCTGCATTGAACCCTCAGAAGCCTGCCTTGCTGCTTGAGCCCTGTTTCATAACTTGAACCCAGGATTACTAGAGTGACTCCAAGAGCTAGTTGGCAGTCCTCTTGCTCAGAGCCTCAGGGACAGTGAAGGCTCTAACCAATTTGAACCCGAACCATGACCCAGCCTGAGTGATTCCCCTCCAGCCCTGGGCCTCTGGTAGTGGTGCCAAATGTGCCCAGATAGCCAAAATCCAAAACTTGGGACTTGGAAAATTGTTGGCTAAAACTGCTCTGAGAACAGAGAGAAGACCTGGACCAACCTGCTTTTCTATCCACCCTAGGTGTATCGCTGGTGGGCCTGACTTCACGGGAGCTCCCACTGAATTCCTCTCCTGAGCAGCAAATCCTGTTTAGTGGTCTTTCGCTCAAGGGTTATCCGGCCTTATGGAATTATCATCAGCTAAAGCCTCCTGCCTCATCCCCCTGGAGTTTTCGACTTCCAAAATAGTGACTAAGTCTGAACGTAGAAATCTTCACCGCCTCCTCCTCCTGGGAACCATCTGAAGCCTTGCCCTGCTCAACTTTCCCTTTTCAGAAACATTTTCTTCAACATTTCTTTTAAGTCCAAAGGAAAGTGCCGACTGAGTCCAATCCACTTTTTGTATCCAATTCACGCTCCATTACGGTCAGCTATATTTTTCAGCTTTCACCCAGTCTCAGGCAACAAGATGTCCATGGTTGGCGCTTTGATCTTTTAGGCTCTATGTTTTACCTTAAACTTTAAAAATTGATAACTCCGGTTCCAGTGATTTGAATTTTGTTGTTTTAGTGTCAAATAATTCAATAAAAATGTGTCTTATGTTGTGTTTTAACTTTATTACTGTTTGTTTGCTGCATTGAAGGGAGGTACATGTTCACAGTTACCTGTTTAAAAGAAAAAATCACAGTGGCAGCTGGCATCTTCAAGGAGTGGGGGGTGGGCATATGCAAAATTAAATAAAAAATTAAAAGACTTACCAACCACGACGTCCTCTGCTCCGGAGCTCTTCTTTCACCGACGCCCACAGGAACAGGATGCTGCAACTCCCTTCACCAATCCTAGAGCTGCTCTCACCAGCATGAGAGCAGTGCTAGGATTGGTGGGAACGGCCTCACTCGGCTCTGAAGGCATTGGCTTTCTCTAACCCAGCCGTTTTAAGACAGCTGGGTTAGAGATGTTTAAAGTGTGCATGTGTGGCTGGCCGTCTCAAAATGTCCAGCCAAAAAGACATGCGCACTTTAAACAGTGCATGATCCCACCCTCCTCCCTGCAAAATCATTCACTCTGATCAATCGGAATATCTTGCCACTAAACTGAAACTCTGAGGAAATTTGCACCACCTAAGTAGTACCTGCTCCCTAATCTTCGAAATCCTTGCCTTCTCAAAAAAAAAACCTTAAGCCAGTTCTTTTCTACATGTGCCCCTAGAAGATGGAATTCGATTCCCCCAGAAATTCGGACTCTGTAGTCTGTACCAGGATTTTAAAACCAGTTCCAATCCTTCCTCCTCAGCAGGTTCCTACCGAATCACTCCACAATGCTGATGGTTAAGATGCTGCAAGGATACCTGTGTGCAAGCTAGCCTATTGCACACCAGACTGGAGACACAGGCTTAGAATAACTTCAATGTACGCCATGTGCTAATTAACCTTGTCGCTCCAATACCCCAAGGAATAGTTGGAGGACAGTCTTGCACCATCTGCTGAGGCCTTTCTCATGATGGCTTATACATAGTTGATTGTTTAGTACTGTCGTCATTACATCTAGCATATTGCCCAGCAAATCTTATCTCGCTTTCACTCTCGGTGCCTTATACATTTATGCTTGAATATTTTGCCTTTACATTAATCTTTCCCTTTAGACTGACCTGCTTTTACTTATGTTGTTTGGTTGTTGTGTCATGTAAAGCGCTCTGATGTTCTCTGATGGTCTTCTATAGTGCGCTTGCTAAAACGCGGTGGAGTACAACATGAAAAAATTATAAATAAATAATCTTCCTACCAGAAGCTAATAAACTGATGGAGTTGAACACACTCTGGATAAAATAATAAAGAATACAATTCCATTTAATATGAGGCACCAAACATATTTATTTATCCTTGATCCAAAGGTAGGGGTACTCATATATTTAATTTACACAACATGCACTCACAAATGAAACATATGTTTCACTCTGGCATTATTATTATTATTATTATTATTATTATTACTCTCATTATTATTATCATTCTCATTCTCATTATCTGATGCTTCTTTATCCTCAAATGGCACATTGAAAATGATTAATATACTATTCAACTGTGTCTGCTTACAGTCAATACAGAGATACAGTTGCTCTTTATTATCACAAGGATCTTATTGTGATATTTTGCGTTTGGGTTATAATGAAGAAGGTGCAAATATAAAATAACTAAATATTTACATTGCTCACTCTTTAGCTGAAAGCATTTACATGAGCAAATATCAGTTATAACGAACATTATCCCTCTTATTGTCTGTCATAGATACAATGAGTATGATGATATCTCGTATGGTGTTACACTTCCAAGTATGCTTAGGTTAGTGATCCCCAGAGATTGTTTCAAAACATATTTAAAAATACCTCAATGCAATTATTTACAGTGGAAAAGTGTGCATATTTGCTTAGCAATATTACAGAAGCCTAAGGAGCGGGGTGGGTCACTTTCCCAGAATTCCCCCTTCACCATGAATAAATACCTCTTGAGATTCAATGTGTTGTTTGAATAAAATCAAAAGGGCTATGAGCAGAAAAATCCCTCTTATGTCTGCCTGTAATACTGATAGTGAGTTGAGGAATGGTAAACAAATGGAAATTTGAATATTCAGCTATTTACTTTAGAACAATATAAAGACAACCCCACTTGCAATGATAGAAAATATATTGGTAGAGTATCTACCTTAAGTTGGAAGAATGTGTTGAATTGTTTCATTTGCCACTTGTAGGAAATGTGGTTATCAGTTGTGCAGGATCTGAGGCCTGTGCAAGTAATAGGTCCCCAATTTCCCCTTACTGGGAGCCAAGCACCCTTTTGTAGCGCTTGACTCTCTCAGTCTCTCAGGGTAGCGAAGCAGAGCAGTCCAAGGCCTAATCAGGGGAGGTGGCATGAGCTAGCAATTACCATTCACTGGAATGCAATAACACTCAATAACTGATTCTATGTCAGGACCGGAGGCGAGGATTATGCTTTATCTTTCTTCACTTTAATGACAGCAGCCATTTTAAAGTCACCAAAACAAACAACCATTCCCATGAAACATAGGGAATATCACAAGAAAACGATAGAGTGTCCATGGATAGAGTGTCCCTTGCTCTCTGCCCCAATCACAGGGTTCCGAGGTGAAGATAGTCCTCTTTCACTGTCCAATCTCCCTCTTTCTTCGCTGCTTGCAGCCAGATAAGTCCTGTTTACTTTTCTCTCGTGATTTTATTAATATAGCGTTTGCTGTTTTGAGTTGTTCGTTCTAAATTGACTGTATACTCAGTTTTGTCTTGAGTTATTTCAATTGCCTGTTTCAAGGGGTTTTCGGTTTGGTTTTCCCCTCAGGCGTTTTTCTCGAGCCTTCGTGCTCTGCTGTTTTATGGATACGGCGCGGCGGTTGACCGTCACGCACCGTTTATTCTTGATTTATTGCTGATTTATTGCTTACAT